>JAUZNK010007745.1:0-24978 GCA_035046665.1 Euphysa ruthae
TATATATATCTTTTGTACAGTGAAACACGTGTCTGTAGATTGAATAAATATATATATATATATATAAATTATATATTGATATATGATATTTCTATTAGTGCTCCTACAATATTATTCAACAGCTCAACTTAATAAATGCTTCCAAAAACAGGACCTAAATTGAAAGTCGATCATCCTGTGTTGAATTGTGGTTGCTACTGTATATTATCATTAGGAAAAGCCCTTAATATGAATAGAGTTGTAACAAGAAAGAGGAAGTTTTAGCTTTTTATGTTTTTGAAACGCTTGAAATGTCAGATAAAAAAGATTTCTGTTCATGAAGGTTAAAAAGCAGTGAGAACAAATTTTGTGTTAAACTAAGCACCTCTGAAATTACTGTCCCATTCAAAATTCTTCATGAAATCTTTTAATTGTTTTGAAAAACTAACAGTTGTATCTCTGAGATTTTGGTACTTGCAAAGATCTCAAAAACATAATTTTTTTTTTAAGTATTATTTTTTGATATTTTTCCCAAGTTTGCCTTGAAGGGATTTTTAAATTTATTTAAAGAAACTGCATCTTTCAATTCTGCCTTAATATTAATATTAATATTAATATTAATATTAATATTAGTTTATGTTTTATGATTACCATTTAAGGCTACTTTTCACCATCTTTCATAAATTGTAAATTTTTCTCAATTCCTTAAAATCTTTTTCTAACTTTTTTATTTCTGAAGATCATAGAAGAACACTTTTGGTCCATTTACAACCTGTAAAGGTTTGGCATTGGCTTTTAAATTGTCTTTACTTTATTATTCTCTTTGGGTTCAAAAATTATTTTGCTTACTAGATTTTTCTTATCATTAATTACTAATGGTTTTTATTGAGAAATTTTTGTGCTATCTTTTCAAACATTAAATTACAATGAAATTTTCTTGCTTCTATTATTTTATACTCTGGCTTATTAATTTTGATATGGCTCGAAACACATTCATATTATTATCAGTAGAAATTATTTCTATGTGTTTTATTCAATAGTATTACATTTGTGAGGATGATCATTTCCTTTTATTTGTTGCAATGGCAAAGATAACATCAATACAGATTAATTTAATCTGGTATTGGCATCTGTATAGATTACTCTGTAAACCATATCTTACAATACACTTCAAAATATATTAAGTGATGTATTTAAAGAATTATGATATAGAAATTTTACCAAAATATTATATTTTATTACTTAGTATATGCTTTCTCCTTTCTTATAGTCTTAATTTTAAAATAACATGATAAATACAGTCTTTAAAGTTTATAGCAAGGCGTTAAAGAATATTTATTTATTATATCTTGGAGTATACTTACAAGGTTGTAAAAATTATGCTGGTGGCTTCCAGGTGTGATTTTTTTAAATTTTTGAGAATTTGAATTATACTTTTTACATCATTTTAATGTAATATATTTCCTTGATTAATAATGTGCCCTCAGCTGATAAGCTACCACCTTTCCCATCTTCTTATAAGAAAAATTTTATAATCATGGAATACTTCACAAAAAATAACAGAAATGATAGCTGAAATAATTTACTTAACTATGATTGTTTTTAATAATCTAGAAATATATGCCATTTAGTTAAATAATTTAACAACCCTAATTTTTTTTGAGTTATAAAAGGTATGAATTTAAAATTTTTATCGGGTAATAATAACATGTTAAAATCACGAGAAATGTATTTTAGGTTCTCTTCTATTTTTTGAGGTTTTAAACCCTTTTATTCTCTGAACCATAACCATGCTGCATTTATACATTATAGAGTACATCAGTTGTGCATTCCCTCAAAAAACATTTTTCCCATGTCGTTTATACAGAATCTGAGCTTTGAATTCAGTAAACAAATTTTTTTAATGCATATATTTTTCATTTTACATAGCAAATTTATATCTAGCAAATGAGTTGGATATTCCTGATAGGGGGTTATATATTTCAGAGTGGAGTCAGTTGTATAGTATTTCTGTTTAGCGTTGGTATAATATTATGACTAAAATTTCTAGAAATTGTTATAAACCAACAGTTGAATCCAACTAAACATGAAAAATGACTTAAAATGATTAACTTTTTTTATAATAATTTGCTAGAAAAGACAAGTACGGTTTCCTAAGAAATCAAGTTTATTTAGAAATTTCTTGACATATAAAGAAGCTACATAATTGATCTTTTTTGATATTGATGTAACTTTATTTTGTTAATTAAAACAGGGTTATGTGTTTATATAAAATTATTTTTATTTTAACTTATGCTTTCTTTATGAACCTTTACATGAATATTGCTTCCTCAAGTTTTACAAAGACCATCATCTGATTTAACTGCTTTTTTAAAGTAACTGATCACTGTTTTGAAATTTAATTTTTGCTATAAAATACTACTTTGATTTCTACCTAAAAGGGCCATGATTTGTAATTTAACAAAAGTTTTGTTGAAAAATGAAAAAGAAAAACCTTTTTAATTATCCTTAAATTTTAAAATGGTAGATTGTTTGCGTTATAAATAACTGATTATTTGTTTTAAAATGACATACATACTTTTAAAATCTGTTCCTGATCTCAAAGCTAAATATTTGTTATATTGTAATTAAATTGTTTTAAGGACAATCTCAACAATTGTTTGGATTTATACTTTAAATATAGTTTTTTTTGTTTTTTTTTTTTTTTTCAATGGCGTCTTTTTTTTATAATAATAAACTTTAACTGCATTTTTATATTTTATACTCTTGATATATTTATAATTTGGCTTACGTCCCGCATGTTAAACAACTCTTTACATTGCGTTCTTATGTCTTTTTATTATAAATATTTTTTTTTTTTTTTTTTTTTTTTTTTTTTTTATTCTTTAAGGTTTCAAATATGGTAACTTCATCAAATTAATGTTCAGCTTTGTAAATTTTTTATTGATTTTAGAAAGTTTTACAGTGTGTTAAAAATTTTTTTTTGAAGAATCAATTTTTGAAAATTTTTTCAGGCCTAAATTATTGAAAATTTTTTTAGGTTATAAAGTATTCTTTGATAATTTGAGAATGTTGACCAGTTGAGAAATTTTAATTGATAAAGAACATGCAGGGTTTCTATTAGTCACTAAGGGCTTTCTTTCTGAAAATTTTTTATGGCGTAACAGCATAACAATGAAAAAAGTTTTCTAAAAAAAAAAATTTTTAGGTCCTGACTGGAAGATCCCAATACCCAAATATGTTAATTTCAAATTTTTCCTGAAATCTGTTATTTTTTCTTGTGCATAAATTTAAGTACTACCGAGCATCTTTTCACCAACATGAACATGTGTCCAAATATCTTTCTTCCAAAGCCTAAGCTTGAAGAACCTGGTGTAAATTTTGTCCAAACGTATATGCTATTTATTATATTATAGGTGATTTTTTTTTTTTCTTAATTTTGTTGTATTTATCTATGTCTCTAGCAATGTTTTAAAGTGGGTAAGAAGGTCCAAAGCATTAAGCCCCAGCCTTGGTAAGTTCTAAAAAACCTGTTGTGAAATGTTAGTATGTTGAAGTGACTCAGTTGAAGAAAACTTCTTATTAATGATTCAGTATATGAATTTTAAAGATGTATATAGCCTTTGTAATTGAGTATCTGCTGGGCTTGTTTGAAGAGATAATAATGACTATAGATTGTCGTGAATCATGTGAGGGTAATATTCATCTTTGTGGAAGGGTTATTGTATTTCATCTTAAGGAATTTTGAATATAAATTTATATTTATTTATTGTTTTTTTTTTTTTTTTTTTTTTTGAAGATGTTATTAGTATTATGTCGTTTAATTTTTATTTTTGAATTTAGAGTTCGCAATGTTAGCATTATTAATATTATCATTACCAATGAAGTTTTTTAAATTATTTTTTTTTTCTTTACTTGAAATTTTGATTTGTCTAATCAATGTGAAATAGGGGCCACTGTGATTTAATTTGTGGTTATAATCATAAAGTTATGACTGTCTGTATATTTATTAAAGAAGATAATAATCATTAACTATTGTTGTATATCCTTTGGTTCAGTGGATAAAATCTATGGACCAGCCTCCTTATCATTTGTCATGATTCAATTCCTTTTTATCTTCTATCAGTTTAACTTTTTTATTTGTATGCTTTTATAAAGGTCTATTTGAATTTTTGGTTTTTCAATAAAAAGGATGACCACTATGTGAAGCTATTTTAAAGATAAACTGTCAGAAAATCATTTCATTGTCTTTTATATGAGAATCAAAAAAATCAGCAATATCTGACTAAATAAGCTATTAAAACACCCTGACTACTTAATGCTGTTAAAAGTTTCATATCATATGAAATTTCCTACAAATATTTATTTTCTTATTTTTTTAGGTTGTAGGCCCACTATTGTTTAAAAACTTCTGATGAACTTAGTAAACTTCCCAAGTCAATATATTATTATGATTTTTTGGGTTGTAGGTGCACCACTATTTAAAATCATTTGATTAGCGTAGTAAACCTCTCAAGGAGATATAACTTGGTTTTTCAATTATAAGATTGTAGGTCCACCACAATTCAAAAGCTTCTGGTGGACATTCTCAAGGCGATATAATATATCAGCATTTATTTGATTTGACATATTTTATAACAAGATATTTTTGATATATTAAACAGATATTCAATACTTAAAAAATTCTATCATGAATTTTTAGCTGTCAGAGATTTTTTTTAAATTGCCTTGTTTCAGTTTTGTAATTTAGTTTATGTTTGTAGGGTTAAATGATATAATTTCATTATTACCATGATTAATATAATTAGAAACAATTCATTTTTATGTGCAGTGTAAGTCTATCCCAGAAAAAGAAACTTGTCATAATTAAATAAGGAAATATTTACACGCAACACAGCAGTTTAATCCATAGTTCTTATAATACGGCCATTGTGCATTTGGATGTGTTAAAAGTTTTTTTTTTGTGCCTTTTTTTTGGACATTTGGCAAAACCAACAGACTCTATTTAATCGTTGATGTCAGTCTATTTTAAGCCCATTTTCTCTGCAGGGAAATTATCTCTTGACACCACTTTTTTTTTTGCACTTAAACTTAAAAGTGTAAAATAAGTTGTGTGAAGAAAAATCCACAAGATTTTGATTGAATGTTTTGTTTTTACATTGCAGTCTAAAATTACAATGTTCAAGGTTTCCAAAATGGGTTACTTCTTGGAAATTCAACTTGTGGTTTGTGAGTTATTATATTTTTTGTAAAATGCTTAAAATAATTAACGTGATCTACCAAAATTAATACGCTCTAAATGTTACAAAAAATAATAATCTTCTCAAATAATACAAGAGAAAATTAATTTGTAATTACATTAAAGTGATTTGCTTTCACAAAATTTCATATTTTTTTCAAAATTTTGTATGATGCTAGAGTTTTCTTTTGTTTCATAAGTATATAAATATCATGTGACAACAAAGTTAACAATCTGGCATTCTTGGGTCAGTTTAGCTTAGCTTAGCTGGCTCACTTGGTTTAACTAGGCTGCTTGGCTAGCTTGCTTGACTGGTTTGCTTGGTTTGCTTGCTCGGCTCGGCTCAGCTCGCTTTCTTGGCTTAACTGGCTTGTTAGCTTAGATGATTAGAAAAATAACTTTTCTTTATGGTATCCAATTTAGAATTTTATAATTTCGGATTAGTAAACTGAAAATATATCTTGTTTAATTCAAGCTTGAATTTTTTTGTAATACCAAGAATTTGATAATCATTTCAAATAGTTGTGTTGGTGTAATTAAACAATAAACATTAGAACGGTGTCCTAATTACAAATAGAAACTCTGGATGAAAAACTCTTATCAAATTTTTCAACATTTTTTGTCCTAGAATATTTAATGGTTTAAAGGTTGATAATATATTGAAAGATTTTGGTACTAGGTTTACTACATTTCTTTTTTTAACACTAAATAATTTGATTTTTTTTTTTTTTTTTTTGTTTTTTATTTAGACATTGTAATGCACGTCAATAAAACATTGGTTTACTTTCCAGATTGTTTATTATCTATAAAGAAGCATGCTTGATAAGTCACTAGGGTATTATTTAGATAGTATTTTATCTTAGTAAAAAGATTTATTCAAAAGAATTTTTTTTTCCTCTTTGTCTACAAATGTTAAGAACAGTTTAACGGAAATATATTAGTTTGTATGAATCATTTTACCTTTAGTGTTAGATATTGAGACATTGTTGAATAAATGCACCAACAGAATAAAGAACATTATTTGATGATTTCAAACTTTAATACAAACTGTTATGCCTTCACTATTTTTGTTGGTGGCACTTTCATTGATCTGTTCAGGTATGAATGTATAGATAAATCTTATTTATTACAGGTAAATTCTTTATAAACATCTAGTCCTAGTATCTTTACAATCATACCAATTACTATAACTATAATTCATACCAATGGAGATAATTGATTTTCTGTCTTAAAACCTAGTTTTTTGGGTGTTACTAAAATTTTCATCTTCCCTATTTATAACTGAAGAAACACATAAAGTGATAATTTAAAAAGTGCTTTTTACAAATTACTGATTTATCAAGCTGAAAATAGATTGATTGTCTGTTTTGAGAATGGTTATTAAAATCATGTCATTCATTTATATATTATAGAATGATTAAAATAATATTTTATTCTGTTTACTTTGGCTAATTGTAATATGATTTCTGTAGAGTTCTGTAAAACAGTCTGTGTCTTGATAGTGCAAATAAACTAATCTGAAAAAAGATATTAGTCTAGACAAAAATTTATTATCCGAAAGAATTGTAAATATTATAGCTTGTTGTTCTTGTTTGTTATTGCTGTTGCGAAAAAGAAAATTTACAAAGGTTAAAAACATATTTATTTTCTGTTACAATTTAAAGTTTATGGTTAAAACGTAGGCTTGATGATTCTGTTAATTTTTTTCTTTTCCTTTCCTATACTTAAAGAAATGCTTCCACAATGATGACATGATATTACTATGAGTATCTCTGTTCTTAAAATTATTTGTATTCGTTTGGATTCCCATACACTGTACCACTAAAGATTCTTTCTCCGCTCATCTACAAATTATTGATTCTATATACAAAGTCTTAACAATTCTAAAATTACTCTTTTATCTATTCTGTCAAGATTGAATTTATTCATATTATTTTATAATTTATACTTGTTAGTGATGTCTTTAAATCTTAAACTAGCTATCCTGTTATTTGAGAAAGATATAGCTATTATTTTTGGAGGTTTTTTTTTTTGTTTTAAAGAATCCTTCTCAAAAAGCCGTAGAATAGCATATTTATTTAGCTATTTCTCTGTCATTTTTCTTCATAATTATTTGAAAACTAAGCTTAAACATCAGCATCATATGTAGGTAATGAAAATGAAAAGATAAATAAGTTGTTGGTCTTTTAAGTATGATTATTCTTTCAGGGGATAATTTAGGAAATTAATTTGGGTAGCCATAGCTACCAAATTAATTACCAGATGTGCTTACAAACACATGTGAGAACACAACAGCAAAAGTACGTTTTTGTACAACTTCCTTGTATTTTGTTATATTTTGTTTATGGTACAATATTCCATGGGGTAAAAGCTTCAAATAAGCACTACTATTGGGGTTGTTTTTGCTTTAAAAAAAAAAACAGTAGCAATAAAAGTGTCAGCTGAGAAACTTTGAGAACACAGACATTGTGTATTAATAAGTTTAATGGTTAAACCAATTATTTTACAATGTTTACAATGTACAACCAATATGAAGCTATTTGAAGAGTAGGTACCATTAAAGCACTAAACAAAAAGAAGAATTAAATTTTTTTTGAACTTTGAGCTTAGGCTTCTACTCAAAACACAGTCAACGATGCTCTAGATTAGCTCTATCTATACTGAAGGTATATCATTGCTTACTGAAAAAAAAAAGAAAAAAAAGCCCCTTAAAAGAATTAAATTGAGTATAAATGAACTGAGATTTAAATTTTTTTTCATCGTTAAAGAAAGAATTTAAACTCAAAGATTTGCTTGTTATATTTTAACTTGAAGTATTTTAACTTGGAGTATTTGTTTCTTTAGGAAAAGGGTTTAATTTCACCGAAGCCAATGAAGCTAAATACATGGAAAGGATTGGAAGAAATAATTCTTCTATGAAATTTAATTGCCACACTGATGTTGCAGAAGGTGTCTTGAAAAAAGTTGAATGGTATGCTGCCTTTTTTTTAATTTTCTTTTTTGTTTTATATAATCATGAACACTAAAATGATCTAACTTTTGTCTTGTATTTTAAAAAATACTCTTTTAAGTTTGCAAACATTGCCAAGTATATTGGTAGACCAGCTCTGTATTGTTTACCCTGAAATGACAGTTTTATGATTTATATTGTTGTGGTTATAGTGTTGCTATAGTATATTTTTGTGTTTATAAAATATTACCATATTGTCACCTACCAAATATGCTTACTTTTGGGTCCCAGACCCCAAGCCTAGTCCAAAAAAAAAAATTTTTCTATATTTTCTTGAGAAATATTTTCTGATGATTTTGTTATATTGATGTATTTGGTATATTGACCTTATATAATGAATGAAATGACCTTGTGGAATTTGCAAGAAAGGAGTTGGTAGAAACTAGATTTTTTAGCTAGACTTGTAAGTATTGTGTTCATAGAAAAGTCAGTGATGTTGCAGGAAGATTAATAACTGACATTCAATTTTTATGTAAATATTGCAGTGGTGGAATTATAGATAAAGCAGTGTTTCTAGCCTCAGTGATGTACAGTAGCAGCTAATTAGAAATAGGTCATCGCTTCTCTTACTTATGTGACAAGGTAGTGAAGGTGGTATTGATAAGGGTGTTATTTTGTACATTAGAAAAAGAAATATGTGTAGTTTCAGTGATGTGCAGCAGGGGATCATTGGAGATTGTTGATAACGTTGTTGCTTGGTAAAGAGGGTATTTATAAGTTTCATTTATAAGTATGGCTCCACTTGGAAAAAAATTTATTTATTCCCTGTGTTAAGTAATAGTGTTTTTTTTTTTTTTTTTTTTTCAATTCAGGTTAGAGGTAGATTGTATTATATCTGTGTTTTGTTGTATGGAAGTGAGGCATGGGTTATGAAATTGGAGGATCTTAATCGATTATAAAAGAATGAAATGAAGTTGGTTAGGTAGATGATAAAAAAAAGTTCAGATGAGTTAAGAAATAGGCTAGGTGTTAGCATCTTTGATGAAATTTGCATCAGAAGAATTTGATTTAGACCTAAGTAAATTTAAATCACGTGGAAGACAATCATTATTTTATCTGACCCATACTAACATAAAAACGCATATTAAACTGTTAATGACAATGCTGATAATCATGATTAGGTTTACAGTCTGGTCCTGAAAATGATGTTAAAAATCCTTTTTCTCAATTTTTCTTGAGAAGTTATATTCTGACTCTTAATTCTATATTCTTTCTGTTATATTACTATGTCTATTTATTTTTATTAGCTCAAAATTATGCTTTTGTCATATATTTTTTTCTTTTTGTTTTGTATTTAAAAACTTTTTCTTTGCATAGGTCCATAAGCAGGCAGTACTTTTTGTAAATTATTTTCGATTTATTTAAAAATTTAAATTTTCCTGATTAAAATATTATCTCAAGGCTTTAAAATAGAAATAAGGGAGATCCTATATCCTCAAATAAGATAATAAGCATATTATGTGTTGAATTTAATCATTTCAATAGAGAACAAGATATAATGCTTGAATTAATTCTTTTGTGCTAAAGAATATCTAATTCAACTAAAACAGATCAGTTTTAAATAATTTCAAACTTTAGTTTCAAAAATGTTTAAATAGAATATTGAACATTAAAGTTTTTAGCAACCATAACTCGTTAAGTTTTATAATAGCAAAAATATATCAGGCTGTCTCCTCCATTATTTAGAATTCTTGTAAATATTCATTATTTTTTTGAGAAATTACAACAGTTTTGTGTGAAAACTTAAATTAACAGTTTTAAGAATAGGAAGAATTGACTCATTTGTTCACAGTTTCCAGTTTGACGCTGGATTTCCTACCTAAGTTTTTTGTAGGTCTTGTTGAATATAAAATTTTTATAAATGTTGGGTTTGAAACAACATTGGGTACTTACTCATGGTCACAGCTTAGTATTATTACTGCCACAGTATTCAAAGGGCATATTAAATAGAATAGTTTATTTTATTTATTTTATTTATTTTTTTTTTTTTTTTTTGGATTTCATATTTTAGTGTTTAAAAAACTGATTGGCAATATTGGTGATGTTATCAAATAAGTCGCTGTTTCGCTGACACCATTTGCACAAGAAGCTATCAAGCATGGCACAATGTGTTCTATGCTACTGAAAATTTTTGGGGAATTAGTTTTCATGATTTTAAGATTTGAAAATTAGTTAAATTAAAAAAAAAATCAATTTTGTGGTGCACTTCCTTAATTTAAGATTCACATATTGTATTAAATTAATAAAAGAAATAATAAAGAAATAAAAGTATTTTTAATCTGGTTTTTCCTGAAGATTTAAAAAATTTTCACCTAATCGAAACAAATAAATGCATTGCCTTGTTTTAAAACAAAACGTGGCGAAATTTTAAGTCTGCTAAAAAATCCCTTAGGACAATCTTTATTAAGTATATTTATATGCCCTTTTTTTGTAGATTTCACCACCACATTAATTTTGCATTCCACGCCCTCTAGTAAAAATTTTCAAGTTTATTTTATATTTTTTTATTTCTGTAGCGATTTTTATTTTTACGATCACCCCAAAAAGAGTCAATTTTTACAGCTTTTGGGTAAAATATTATCTTCTTACTACTTATGTCAAATATTTTTGAATTATTATTAGATTAAGAAAAATTAGGGCTGTTTTTATAGAAGAATTTCACTAAAATAAAAATATTATATAGTAAATATATAGATAAAATCTAACCTTTCCAACTCAAACCCTGATCCTTTGGCGTAAAATTTTAATTTTGAGCTATTTATCTTAACCAAATAATTCATTTTTTTCGAGGGCCTGATGGTTTGTACTTATTTATCTATCTGTCTGTTGTAGGGAACGGGATGATATGGATATACGAGTTGTAAGACCAAAAGCAAGATTTTCACAATTTAATCAGATTATGGTACTACCAAAGATGAAAGCGCGTGATTCAGGCGTATACACATGTAAAGTTATAACAGTTGATAAACTTGTTTTACAAAGAATCTTCAAAGTTCCTCCAACAGCAAGTATGATAATTTTTTTTTTTTAATCATAACATAAAACTTTTTGATTATGTTATTGCAGAATTTCCAATTAAATTTAGATGATACATACTTTATATCCAAGTGTCAAAATGCTACACTCACCTGCTTGCTTTTTTATTTTGACTTAATAAAAATCTATCTATTTTGAAAGCATATATGTATGGAAAAAGTTTGTTTTTAAATCAAGTATTTTAAAATAGTTTACCTTATTAAGAAGCAAAAATTTTCTGGCGACTGCAGCAATTGCTATTTATTGACCAAAATGTCTGGAATCTAATTAAGATTTGCTGATCTGTATGCTTTTTAGCTGTTCCTTTGTCTGATATTTTTCTCCAGAATGGTTCATGACTTTTTTAAATTAAATTATTACCAACAAGTTAATTTTAAGGATTTCGGATACCATAAGTCATTTTGCCGTGAGGCATGCCCAAATTTCTTTTTCATGTTTGAATTTACTTTCAAAAGCTTCACTTCAATTATGCTCAAGTTTGGATGATATCTGGAAATCTTTTGAATCTTTTTTGTGGTGTTATGTTAGGCTTCAGAGCAATTGGTTGCTTTTCGTTAATCTGCGAGAGTCCATTCGTCATTGTTCGATAAAAAATTATTTCATATACATATTCAACTTTTTTGGTGAGTGTTGAGTTTTCAGAATAATAATATGAACTTAATTATGTTGGCATTTGATACTGTGATATGTGTTGAACTTGTCTTGAATACTGGGGTTTATCAAGGTCTTTTTTTACTGCTTCAATTATATCAATTGTTAAGATGGGTTTTGTATTACCATTTTGTATCATTCCCTCATAATCTCAAGTTCATCCCCTTTTTTCTTTGACTAATTTTATTAATTTTAAAAGTTGTTAGTTGATCAAAACTGAAGCCACTGTTGTTGAATAGCATATGAAATATGCTCAAAAATGGGTTCTTTAACTTGAAGTTGATAAGATTCAGTTTTCCTACTAACTTTTTTCTGTTAACAAGAAAGTTCTTTAAAATTTTATTGTATATAAGTTATATATGCATATATATTGTTTTTAGACAATTTTAAGAGGGCTAGTTTTTTTTTTTTTTTTTTTTTTTTTTTTTTTTTTTTTTTTTTGTCATCCATAAGTATATGCCGGTTGAATTAATGTTGAATTTCAAATTATTTTTATTTACGTACTAAAATTGTTTTTAAATACTACATATAACAAAATATTTACAAATGTCTAAAATCAGGTTACTCCAATTAGACAAAATTGCAGTTTGAGATCCTCAGGAATTCTTGCTCAAATGCTCAAAAGTAATGTTAATTTCTTCGCAAATATATGCATTTTTAAACTTGGAATAGTAAATTTGATCAATATATGAAAAATTTTTTTCATTTAATTTGTTTGTTAGAGCCGTTTATTATACAAAACAAAATAACAGATATTCAATTAAAAGAAGATGGTGAGGTGAAGTTTGATTGCATTGTTGGGAAATATTATACAACGTCGTATGCTTGGTTTTTCAAGGGTCAGAAAATAGATGACAAGGAATATTTCCGAGTTAAAAATTTCCGCTTCTTGAGAATGAGAAAAGTACGTTTGAGCGATTCAGGTATTTATACTTGCAAAGTTGCAAATATGTTTGGTGAAAAAACAACATCGTACTCTCTCAACGTGACTGGTATGTACTATCTTCATTCGTAATGTTTATTTGGTTTCATTTTCACACTGGAATTTCAGTTTTGTTACCTAAATGTAACTGTAAAAGTTCATGGAATTTAGAATTAAAATTCCTCTCTGTGAATATAGCCTCTGTAGCTTTCTTAATTTTTTTTCTGTTGAACTCTCCAGTAGAATATAAGGACTCTAAATTCCAAAATTACGGTTAAACACAGCATTCATGTTTTCTTCATATATTTTTCAAGCTAAAAAACTTTGATAACTAGAATTAATGTCTGCAAATAGACTTTAGGTTGTTATTAGTTTTCCTATTTAGTGATTATCAATTAAAATTTTATTGTTGGTGCTCTTTCACCGGGTTATGACTGTTCATTGTAATAAAATAAACACTTCAGATGTTTTAAAATGTAGTTGAATTTTTATTCCCAACAGTCTACTACCCTGTCCAGACCCAAGCATTTGTTGACTTCAAATTTTCCCATTATCATGTATTTACATCATTGTCAAACGCAAGAAAAGCTTTTAAATCAATATACAAAATGGTTTTACCTAAACATATGTTGGTAGTCAATATAATTGAAAACTTAACAATTTTTTTTTTATTATTTAGCTAGAGGCAACAAGATTGTTGGTAAGCATTTCATAGTTTTTGATCTTATGCCTTTAAATACGTTTTGAATTTTTAATTCAAAATTTTAAATATATCAAGAAATTATTGTTTAACTTTGTCCACCTGACCTTTCTCTTAATGAAGTTTAAAGTCCTCAGCTGCCAGATTATCAAGCTGATGAAGAAAGGTGAAATTAAAATAAAATTGATCTATGAGTAAAATAAATACTTTTTGCAGTGGATTTTTTGAAATATATATCTCCACTGCGTTTAGCACTATCCCTTCGTGTTTTGGAGCATTATGGAAATGGACAATTATTTCAGGCATTAAATAATAGTTATAAAATTAATTGTTTTTTTCTTTTTTATTAACTTTATAATGCAGTCAGTAGTCACGTAATAAAAGTGCATTTGAAATGATTTGCAGTTTTTATTTTGCAGAGTGTTTCATAACGTAAAAGAAATCTGAACAATAAGTGTTTTGAAAGAGTTTCCAGACTATGGTTAATATTCTATTGACTATGTTAATTCTAGATTTACGTCCAACCCTGCGTGATAACGCATCATTGTATGTTGAACTTGTAATGAATAAGTTGAGTCTTGACTGCACAGCATCTGGAGCAACACCTATGAATGTCACATGGTGAGAGAAAATATAATTTTGTACAAAACGTGTCAATACATTAGAAAAAGGAAAATAAGATTCCAGTATGCTTTTCTACTAGAAATTCGACTGGTAATATTATGAAACATCTTCAATTTTTATGTATGTAGATACTTTCAGTAAACTGGTATTTTTTTCATAAAATAAACCTAGAAAGTGACTATTAAATTCACTTCTAAGTTAGTGGGAAGTATAGACAAAATTGACAACTACTCTTATAGTTTTTATGTTATTGACACATTTTCGATTTAAAAATTTTTTGTATTTTAGGTTGAAGAATGATAAAGAAGTTGTCTTAACAGAGAATTCATCGTCTCGCTACTCATTTTCAGAAGATCGCCAAATACTCAAACTTACTGAATTGCGCTTAGAAGATATTGGTAAATATGCTTGTATTCTGCAGAACAAATATGGGCGAGTTGAACATAAAATGACCGTGGAAATATATGGTAAGTTGCAGTTTTATGCACATAAAGATATTATAGAAATTGAGTGATCAAAATGAGATTACAAATTACAAAATTAAATTACAAACTAAAAAATTAAATATGAATTAAATATATGAATATAAATTCCCTTTGTACATATTATTATATTATTATTATTAAGATCCTTTACCAAGTCGAATTTGGTAATTGAGGTGTCATGTGGTTTACAAAAAAAAAATATATATCAATAAAAGTATAACGAACAAAATAAATTTATCAGTAACGATATAAAGAATGTGAAGTTTCTGAGTGCAGTGAAATATACACAAAGGATTTACTCTGCTAATAAAATCAAATAGCAAACAGTAATACTTTTTTTCTGTTTTATTTTTTTTTTAGAGAAACTGTTTGCAAAGCCAATCGTTTCATCAAGAGATAAAAATAAAGTATTCTATGTAGAATTTGGAAATAATCTCACTGTTCAAATATTTGTAATTGTTTTCTTACCACAAGTTCATTTTCAAATGTTATATCATTATAATCGTACAAATACTACTACAAACACTACGACACCTTCTTTAAAGGTTTTGTGGACACCTCGGGAGTACACAGTTATTGAGAGAAGCCAAAGAAAGAGCTTTGCTGTCTCAAGAGTCAAGTTGGAGTTTTATTTCAACAATATTTCAAAGAAAGACCTCGGGAATTATACGCTCATGGCAGGAAATAAACATGGATTTGATATTTTCCCATTTAAAATTGCACATATTCGTAAGTGGTTTAATTAAGTGCTCTCTTGAACCATCTTTTTATGGTATACTTTATTATGTACTCTGCACAAATTAGTTGATATGTTGTGCTAACTGATAACTGAGGGTTTTATCCTGGATAATAGGGCATATTAAAACGCTTTTTTATTTTTATCTTTGGTATAAAATTTTCTAGTTAGAGTTCAATTTCTGTTCCCTTTTGGGCATCCTCTGGTTATTTACTGAAAATTTTTTTCATCAGACTTCCATCGTGCAAAACTTCCCCAACCAGAGTCGCCACAAGGTTTTTTCCACTCCAAAAATATATTATAAACCCACGCTAATTTATGTTGTTTGTATTTTAATCGCTCCCTTATGAATTCACATCTTTAAATCCTTTTCCAGGGCTTTTAGAAAAAATTTTTCGAAGTCCCCAAGAACTTCTGAAATTATACTGCTCTTCAATATGATGGTAACTATTTTATATGAACCAAAAGATATAGATATTAATTTTCTTGCCATGCCAACTTTTACATTCAAAAAATTATTCTAAAATACATTTAAATATGATAAATAGATATTATACCTGGTAAAAGGCTAGCAAAATTTTCTTTTGGAAAACGATGACATGTCTGTCGTAATTAAAAGAATAATTAATGATCGGGCTTTACATTTTAGTTTTCAGCTTGAGTTTAAAATACAAAAAATGGTATTGCCTTAACCCTGGTCATGGTAAAATTCTAATGTATAAGCTATAGTCTGGCCATTTTTATGTGAAAAAAGCTTCGTAACTTTTATAAAGTGTGTAGAAGTTCAAGGAGGGTTCATTTTTTCGCTCTTATAACTTTGTCCATTCAAAAATCATCTCTCCACTCATATTCACGCACCATACGCATCTTTAAAAATAAAAAATAGAAGAAAAATCATTAAAAAGTTAATTTTTTGAAACTATTTGATAAATAAATGTATGTTATTGAGCTGTGCTATTGCTCCAGACATATATGTATATATATAATAATAAAATACAAAAAGCCATAAACATAAACATCTAACAAATGAAAATAGTTGAAGGAATTTTTGATTTTTTGGTGGTCATTTTTTTTTCCAATTTTTTGAATCTGTCTGAATGGCCAAAAGATTTCTAAGTCTGTGTGGAACTGCTGAACTTTTCTGAAATTTTAAGAATAATTCAATAAAATTGGTCTCCAGCCTAATAGAAGTGGTTTACCAATTGAAAATCACCTTCAAATTGAAACCATGTGAATCCCAAAATATTCCGGGACTAGAATATTTTTATTACATCAAAATCCCGGAATTTTCTGGGAATGGCGCTCAAAGGGTTAAGGAGCAATGGCTCAAATTTTTCAACAAAAAAAAGGAAGAAGTTGAAGCTCAAACTATTATGTAAGCATATACTGTATTCTTGTCAGATATAAGGGAATTCTGGAAGTTATGTGGCTGAAATTGTAAAATAAAAAACTAAGGCTCAAATTTTATGGTGTTTAAATTGTAAAATTGTATCAGTGCGGTCTAAGCATGACGCATAGCCCCCTTAAATTAACGTGTGTTTCAAAACATGACCTACCTTCAAATCAGTTATAATCAATAAGAAACCTTCTTAAACACAAGATTTGATAACCCTTTCTTTCTCTCTTGCTTTAATGTGGCTGGAAAAATTTAATATATAATTTATTGATGATATTTAACTACATATTAATTTTAAGAGATGGAATTGAAGATTTACTTTCGCTATTGCTATAACTGACCCCTTAGAATCTGATCGTGTTTTTTTTTTTTTAAACTTAATACTAAATTTTGGGATCACAAGGAAAAGCAAGTGAAAATTTTTAATTTATGAAAAAAAAATTTTATATTTCGTACGGAGCTTAAATATGTTTACATATATGTTTACTTTGGCCCTAATATTCAAGAGTTTTGATCTTGAATGAGCAAAATCTGTTCATTGCTTTTTTGTATGGAGTTAGATCAGAGAAGGTAATTTTTCTCCTAAATGTTCACTTGCAGAAAATTCACCATTTTGAGTCCCAGGCCTTTAAAAAATCAATTTTAGTGTGAAAAAAAAAATACTCTTTCTCAAGAAAATTTGTATGGTGTTAGGAAATATTATTTCCAATTATTTTGCTAACCTTCTTAAACTGGACTGTGATTTTATGAAATGCATTTTCTTCCCATGAGCTGTATTCTTCATTTGTTTATTTTATCATAATTTTTTTTTTCATTGCTCATTTTTCTGAAATATTGCTCACATTTTTGAAAAAAATTCTGGGACTAAGGCTCCAAACATCTGAAATTTTGTGGAATTGAATCCCAAGACCTACTATTCTTTAAAGCAGACGCTCTACCAACTGAGGTAACTAGTCATGCAAGCTATGTTGAGCTGCTATGAGTGCAAGTAGATATGATGAGAAAATCTCTCATTTAAGTAGATAAGTATAAAATAATGATGGAGTTATCTACAAACCACAAAACCTGTGAACTTTTGAGTGTTAGTTTCTCCCATAAGCATTTTTCATTTTATCAAGAAAAATTAGGTATACTGCATGGCAGGTGTGCTATGGCATTGTTAACTTTGGTGTAAACTTAAATTCGAAATATTCTTCTGCACACTGCACTAAAATTTGCAGGGCAGTCATATCAGTTCGAATTACACACAAGTCATTTAGTTTTTCTCTTATTTTAACAAATTTTATAGCATTTAGCACAATTTGCTTTTGTGTATTTTTTCATATTTGTAAGTTTTTACCCAAATATTTGGTTTTAGAACATAATATATTTTTTCTTATTTATTTTTATACAATTTTTGTGAAAATCATGTATTGTGAAATATTTTTTCCAGGGGTCCATTAGTCTCTAAATTTTTTTTTGTCAACAAAGTTATTAAATTTGGTATGATACCAATTTAAAAATTTCTGTTGCATTTATTGTCATTTGATTAATTTTTTTTTTCTTAAAAATTATCATTATATTTATAGAAGACATGGTTGTGACCTCTACAATTTCTCCTGTAGTCATATCACCAAATACGAACGCAGTACTTGAGAAACCTGCTGAGAAAACAATCATATTTATTATTATGGCCTCGTTATTAGCTAGTTTAATTCTTGTTTCTGTTATTCTGTATTTTATTTGTCGTGTATGCTGCAAAAGCAAATTTAGTAAAGATAAAGTACAGTATGATAAACCAATGGAAGCATTGATATTGAATCTAGGTGACCAGACTAGTGAAGGTACTATGTTTACATCAGTATCTTCTACAACATACGGTGGACGACGTTTTAGACGAGGCTCTGGAATTACCGGCCGAAACAATTCAAACCAAAAAGATTTTAATTTCGATTTTCCGTTTGATGCTGATTGGGAAGTACGATTAGAAAATATTAGTTTTGAAGGGTTACTTGGAGAAGGAGCATTTGGACGGGTTATGAAAGCCACCATTGATGGCCTACCTACAGACCCTAATCTGTTCACTGTTGCAGTTAAAATGCTTAAAGGTAACCTTTTTCTTTTTTGATTTTCTTAATATCTTAGAAACGATTTTTTGGAAAACTATCGTTAGTTTTTTTTTTTTTTTTAACTGAGCCTAAATTATGGGTAAAATATGGCTATTTAAAAATACTTTGCTAAAGCAGGTTTTACATAAGCTAAGAAAGATATTGGATGAGAAGCAGATGAAAAGCTTGGGGTCTATGAGAAATTCTTAAGTGAAGGTGTTAATTTTTTCAAAGCATCAGAACAGTGACTATGGAAATACTTATAGAACAATGACAATCAAGCTACATTTCTGCAGTGGGAAAGTGATTGAAGATTCTAACCAAGATCAGAACCAACAAGGTTGAGTATACATTTCCGAATTTGGTCAAAAGTATGTAGATATACAGAAGAGGCAGCAATATACAATGCATGGTCAAATGGTAGGTAGCCTTATAGGTATAAAGAATACTCTTGGGCAGAAGATAGTGCTGCACCCAGAATAGATATTCAATCTTCATGCCAGCTTATTTTACAATGGATTCAATGTAAGAAAATTTATTTGAGAACGTTAGGTCTAACAATGCTTATATTCATTGATTTCACTACTATTCATTAGTACAAATAGAAAGAAAGGTTTCCTAAAGCTGTTTATATAAAGAAGTTTCGTTTTTGATCAGCTACCATTTCAACCTTGTCAAAAGCATTACTTTTCTTCCCTTAGCATTAGTAATTATTCTGTTTCTTAAAAAGTTCTAATTAAAATTTCTTTGACACTTCGTTAAATTCCTCCTTTCAAATTTTTTCAAATTCAAATTCCCTTGATTAGACTAAGTCTATTAATGTAAGACTAATTAAAATTGATTAATATAAGATTATGTAAGACTAATTCTATTCACTGAACTCTTAAATTTTATCTTTTTTTAGTTAAAAATCTTAAAATTACCCCTCATAATGGGAAGATGGTGCATATGCATAGTTAAAAGTATAGTCTATGCATAATTAATATAATATTTTTCAAAATGAATTTAGATTTATCCTTATCTCATATTCTGTAGATGCCTTATCTATGCGGGTAGTTATTATCTATGCGGGTAGTTATTATCTATGCGGGTAGTTATTATGCTTGTATTACTTGTTAAAATTCTTTTTAGAAGAGTGCTGTGAGCAAGACTTGAAGGATTTGGTGTCAGAAATCGAGGTCATGAAAGCTGTAGGAAGGCATAAAAATATACTGAACTTGTTAGCGGTATCTTCTCAGCAAGGTTTGTTTCCTCGGCTTGTTGTTGTTGCTGGTAGAATTTATGATAAATTTTGCAATTAGATGTGCTTTTGCTAATATATTTTTTGTATTCATTTTCAAAATTTTCGGTGAAGTTGTATGCCCGAAAGGTAGTGTTAGCCGCTTTCCAAAAATTATTTTTCTAAGTTTAGTGGCGTTTTAAAGCCATATCCATTTTCGATGGATTTTGAAATAAAAAAACATAAACAAAAAACTGATCATCAATAGCGTTTCCTTGGAAAAATTTAATAAAAATTTTAGTCATAATCAAACTATAGCGTTTAGCGGCTGTGTTGTTCTAAATCTAGGGGTCTTGGTCATAATCCATGCATTGGTAACCCTATTTCATGTTTATCTATTTGTAGGCGCTTTGTATATGATAGTAGAGTACTGCTGTTATGGTAACCTTCGTAATTTTTTGAAGCAACGCCGCCCTGTTCTTCCACCAAAGCCACCACCTCTGGAAAAAATTACTTTGCACGACCTTACTTCGTTTTGTTTACAAGTTGCAAAAGGAATGGATTTTTTAGCATCGAAAAAGGTGGGAGTTATAATCTAGCCTTAGTGGTGGCAGTATTACATTGAATTTTGTTTTTCAACATAGAATCTTTTTTTAATTTAGATTATGCTTATTTTCACGAAAAACCTTTTCTTCTGTTTAATGTTAAAATAATGATTAAGTAAAATAAGTAAGTAAAAGTTTGAACTTTAAGTATATTACTAAGAAATAGTCAGTTTATAAGGCCAAGACTTGGTTGCATTAATAAACAAACAATTATTTAAATACGGTTATTTGTTTACTGCTTAAATAATTTCTATCGTATATTTTAAGTGTGTCCACCGCGACATTGCTGCCCGAAATGTTTTGGTCGGAAGTGATTACGTCATCAAGATAGCTGATTTTGGGCTTGCTAGAGACGTCCATGGTCAAGAGTATTACAGAAAGTGCACTGATGTAGGGATATTTTCTTTCGTTTATTCAAAAATGTTTCTAAAAATGGTTCCATATACACTTATTTTTTTGTAATACTTTACTCAAAGCTGCTTTCATCTGGGTGAAAATAAGCGATTTCGATATTTTGGAGAATTAATCTCAAAATTTTAATTGTTCCAAAACAACTGCTGATGGTTGAAGGTTAATTTTTATTGTATGTTTATATGTATATAATTATTTTTCGAATATATGTTTGCAGGGTCGTTTGCCGGTTAAATGGATGGCCATGGAAGCATTATTTGATCGTGTATATACTACGCAAAGTGACATGTAAGTTAATTTTTGCTTACTTTGTTGGTTAGAGCGCTAGTATTTAGATGTAGGGGGCTGTAATCCCCCTTAAAAAAATATTACTTTTTTTGTAGCAAAGATTTTGTGTGTCTCATCTCATGCAAAATTTGTTGCTTTTTCAATTAAAAATTTGTTCATGTTTTTAAACACAATTTTATCATAGTCAAAATCAGGTACTATAGGGCTTTCAGAAAATTTTTAGTTATATCAGTTAAAAATGCAAAAAAAATTGTTAATTTTCTTATTTCTTTAAGGAATTATTTTTTTATCATGTTGGATGGACAAAGCCATTAAAGGTCAACAAACCAAAATCTTTTATTTACCCGTTTTAATTTTTTTATTTTCATTTGATAAATCCAGATAGATTTAGACTGTTATTATGACCTTTTCGTTATAATTGAAAAAAAAATTACCTGCAGTTTAATCGTTTTTCCATTCGACATAATTACTTAGATATAAAGTTTTTTTTTCCGTGGATGATTTGAGAAGAATTGGTCATTCAGCATACTTTTTTTTCAACACAACCTAGACCCATCTCATATTTCATACTTAATGTCCGGGTTTAGTTTGATTTAGACCTGAAAATCAAAATGTCCACACAACATGTTAAAACATCCAGCATGCTTGTATTTGTTTTTTGATACTAGCTTTAGAATTGATAAGGGCTTCTTAAATCTAATCTGTTTCTAATGTTTATACTTTCCTTATGGTGTTTTGGAAGTAAGTATTTTTGATAAGTAGATAAAAAACGTTTTAAGGAAAATATTTCAAAAGAAAATATTTGGAAATAAAACTTTGAAGAAACTTGGAAATAGAAATAAAGTTTTAAGAATGATTAAATGTTGAGAAGTCCGTGGCAGAAATTTTGCAGCATTCATCACTCAGTGTCTTTTTTTGCTAATCACTGAGTTTTATAGTGGTGACTTAACTGATACTTGCAAACATTTCCATTTAAAAGATGGGTTTAGTGTGAATGAAACTGGCGCCAGTTGTTTCCCTGGCGAAACTGGATCTTCTTGGATTTGATTCCCACTTTGTGAATAGTGGTATCATGATGAATGTTATAACAATTAATATTTTTCAATCATGTTGGATGGACATTACTTAAGCTTCTTGCTTCACTCGAAAGGACTTACATTGTATAGAATGTGTCTTTTACTTGATAATAGATTATCACAAAATTTAGTGGGTCACAAATTTGCTGCATTTTGTCTTTCCGACATGTTATGTGCAAGAGTATTTTGACCAGTACAACGAAATAGATTTGGTTTTTCGTGAAATTGCATATATCAAACCAAACCTTTAAGCCCTGTTTTAGAAATAACTGATATATAATATATATAAGTTGAGGATTTTTGAATATTCGGGATAACGTTGAAGAACATACTAGCACTTTCAAAAACAACAATTTTTGTCTCGTCCTTCCGCTATCATTTTGATATTTCAGAATAGTCAAAGGAGCAGCTAGTTTAAAAGAAAAAATTTTATTTTTCCTAAAACCTTGATATTTCTTAAATTTTTCATAGAATTTTTTATCACTTGCTGAATTATCAAATTTTCCATCCAACATGATTTTGAATTTTGTAACAGATACTTTCTCTGTAGAAAATTAATTTATGTATGGCGATCTAATCTCGATAAAAAAACTATGAAATACCGAAATATAAATCGATTCAATTGACTCTTTAAGAGAATGAGGTGGAGTGGTTGGGCAAAAATGAACCTTGATATCTAATTTATAAAACCAGTGCTCTACCACCAAACTACATTCATATTAATTGATTTATAATGTGCACTAGTAGCTATAGTTCCATCTCTAGTGCTACTGGATCGTACTTATAAAAATTTCTCTATAAAACAACATTATGATAAGGAGCGTGTGTGTGATTGATATATAATGAAATCCTACAATTCGCAATTACCTAATTTTGCAAAATATATAAGTAAAATATATAAGTAATGTGTGTGATTTTAACTTAATGCAGAGCGCCGGTTTCATAAATCAATATCTAGGTTCAATCTCCCTTCTCAAGTGAATTGATTTTTTTTTCTTATTTACGCTTTTATACTTTAGATGGTCATTTGGAATCCTTATTTGGGAGATTGTCACATTCGGTAAGTATTTTTACTATACGGGGATTCAAAAAAAATTTTAGACTTTACAGTCTTTTTCAAGTTAACAAACCATTATCTTATTTTAATCCGTTAATTTCCCAATTTCATTTAACATTTCTAGTTAATCATGAATTTTAAACGTTGGGTTATTTTGCAGAATTTAATCTGGTTTATTAGCATATAAAATTAGGGTAGTTATAGACTTTTATGGCGTTATTTAAGTTTTAATAAAAAGAGTAAGATTTTATCCATATGATGTAGCTTATTGATAAATATCTTGAAATCAATGCACTAAAATATAATGATCATAAAGAGCCAATAAATACGTTACGTCACCTAGGTTTAGTATTTTTTTTTCCACGCTAAAAGTTAGTTCGCGCAGAAGGAAAGAGAATTTTCAGGTTTTAATGGGAAACCCTGTTACTATCAAATTTCAACAGTAAAGTTGTAAATATAGGTGTTATTACTAGAAAAATTTTAATTAAATTTTGGTGGTTAAATATGTAATTTTTTTATCTCATGAGCAAAAGTAATTTCTTGCAAATCAGCAGAATTAGTATATTTGACAAAAAAAAATCGTTAAAATTGACTTTCAAAAAAATTTTTTAATGTGCTTCATGATGTTTAGTACTGAAGTCAACTGAAATCAAAAGCGTTTTTTTCTATTTTTTTATTTTTAATATCGTATCAATCCGAAAGTGAAAAAAGAAAATTTTCCTTGAGATAAAATTTTAGTGGTTCGGTCAAAATTTGTTAGAATTTTAGATTATTTTAAGGGTCCTTTTTTTATAAATCAATGCTAAGATACATCTCCTATGTAGAACTGCATTTAGAATATATATATATATTTTTTTTTGGTTTCCTAAATTCGATATGGTTTTGCATTGGAGTATAATATTTTGGTACATAGCACCTGCTGACTTTAGGTACATGAAACTATGATGCCTGTAATTAGAATATTTAAAAGCGTAATTTCTTTCATAGGTGGCTCACCATATCCTGGGGTACCATTAGAGAAGATATTTGATTTATTAAAACAGGGATATCGAATGGAACAGCCTATAAACTGCACTGATGATATGTACGTATTATATTTAGCCTAAAAATTATTTATGATTGGTTTTTACACTTTTTTTACCAAACTTTCTGTAAAATGCTGTTGTTAAATTCTTTGGTAAACATTTCTCTTTTTAAATCATCTACAAAATTCTCTACTCCCTTGGCACAACATATTTATACACTCACTTCATACATTTTATGTGTTTTATTTACGTTTAGGTATACTATAATGTTAAATTGTTGGAAGGAGATCCCGTCGAAACGCCCAACATTTGGACAGCTTATTGATGAATTAGAGAAAATGTTGTTAGAGATTTGTGAAACGGTTTGTCGATAATTGTTTACATAGCAATTAATATTGATAATTAAGGCAGTCTTTCTTCACCTTTTATTCC
>JAUZNK010007756.1:0-24973 GCA_035046665.1 Euphysa ruthae
AAGGAATTCCTATCAAAAACTTGATCAGCCTTTCAGAAAAACTAGCCAAGGTCAAAATACAATTTCTTATATGGGTCACTCGATATGGAACAATCTTAGTGAATACACAAAAGCTAGTAAAAATATTAATACATTTAAATATAATGTGAAGAAACATTATTTGGAAAAATTTAAAAAAAAATACAAATCTGGTTTAATTAGATAGAAATTAAAGAAGTACTTTATATATTTGAACTGATCACCCACTACCCATCGAGGGACTACAATGAAAATAAGGCTTTGGTTTTTCTTGTGCTTATCCCTGCTATCAATACCTGTTGTTTAAAAATTGTGGTATGTAGTAAAATATATATACATTTTTTTTTTAAACAACCTTCTTAACATTGATTTTGTAAATTTTTTATTGATAGTGAATAAATACTTACTTACTTACTTACAAAATTTCTCAACCCAGCATTTTACAATAATGAAATTTCCAAACTGCTGAATATTTGAGCCACAGATCACATAATGTCCTAATCACATCATTTCCGTACCATATTTCCAAACCACATCATTTTCCTACCACAACCCACTACATTTCACAACCACAATGTTTCTTAACCACATTTGCTAACCTATAATTTTCCAATCATATCATATCCCAACTGCGACATCTAGCTGTAGGCTTTTTCAAGTCCAGTTTTTCCCTGGCACAAAATTTTCCAACCACATAACACAGGATTTCAAAACCACAATTTCCTAACCACATCATTTTTGATTGACATCATCTCAGAATATATTTTAAATATATATATATATATATGTATATATATGGAAAATAAATATAGAAAATAAATATATATATAGAAAAGAAAATCTTAGCTTTTTTTTTTTTAATTATCTGGTCTTTGTAGCTCTCATTATCTCAATAAATAAAATGCAGTCATAACACTTTCAGCTCTATTTTTTAGAGTTTTGATATCACCTGTCAGTTTTAACTTTCAATAGCAGTTTTCATATGATTTATCATGATAAAATGTGTTCACAAAGGGTTTAACTGTTTCATAAATATTGTGGGAAATTTTTCATAATGTAATTTGAAAAATCAACAATTTCTTACTGAAATTTTTGTGTCATAATTACATTGCATACTCTAATTGTTCTTATGGTCCATGCATTTTGGAGAATTTTTTTAAGGACAGCTCTGTTTTAAAAATTCAACAATAAAACTAGGCTCATTTCTTTTTTAATTTTTAATTTTTTATTATTATGCAAATTTGAATGAATTTATGTTTATTTGATTTTTATTTTAGTGAGAGATAAAATCATACACATATATTATAGAGTGCATATATTTCATTACACATTTCTCACTTGCACAATCTCTATTTGCTTTTTTAGATGGATTGCTATATACTTGTAGCAACAGATCTTGCTATTTATGGAATTGTCAAATAAAATAAAATTTTCTCTGTTTTTTTATATCAGTGGTTAAAGCTCTGGTTTTTTAAACCAGATGTTAGGGTTTATCGCACCCCCCATGAGACAATTAAGTTAACTTTTATTTATTCGTTTGATATCTAGATTTGCGAGAGATGAGATCACTATGCATAGAGTGTAGGGTGCATATATTTTATATATTATTTTGCTGAGGGTGGTTTCTTGTACAGTAGGGAATATTATAAATAATTGCTGTACTAATGCTTCAATTTTAATTGGAAAATTTCTTAGCTCACAATTTGTTAAACTATTCAATAGGGCTCAATAATTTTAAACATGTTTGAACTGAACTGATGTTGGCTAACATAATTTTAAACTTGATCAAGTCCAGTCCCTGGGCCCAAACATGACATTGCCATATCTGTTTTAAAAACAACCTTGTGAAATTATGTTCAAATATTTTAACTGGGGTTATCCGGTGATGTCAAAATATTTCATGATTTAAAAAAATTAATTCTCTGTTTTATTGAACCCAGTTCGCATGAAATGTCAAGTTTAGTCAAAAACAACATTTTCGCATCCTGAAAACCTTCTATTCTGCTGAAATTTTGCATCTAAAATGCAAAATACTTACTTAGTTATCAGAGTGCTTATTACAGAATTTAACTAGTCTAACTATAAACTTAACTGAATATCAAAAATGATATATTTCTGAAAAGAGTAAACTAAACTCAGTCTAACAGGTAAGGTTGATTAGTGTTAAATTTTTTGCAATGTTTAGACCTGATCTTAAATATTAAAATGTCTGATGATGATTTCATGGATGATGACGAGGAATATGATTTGGTAAGTTTTACACATTCATGTATCCATTATTCAGATAATTTTCACATGTTGTTTAATTAGCAAGTAAGTTTGTTTTTGTGTATAGCTCAAAAGGAACTGTTAGTAAGGTTTGAATATGCAATTCGTGTGCTTCTGATTTTTTGCAGGTGTTATTATAAAACAAAATAAGCTTAAAAATCCAAATTTTGTCTATTTTACAGACTAGATTAGCTCTTATTAGGATAAAATTTTATTTCATCAAATAAATTGATGTTGTATACCGCTGGAAAGAGTGTTAAAAACCGTAAAAAAAATAAACACTTTGGTGCCATATTAACTGGTAAAGAGTTACAACAGTATTAAATTGACGTTATCTAGTAATAGCGGGGGTAAAATACAATATTCACACTGTTTTACTTATTCAGAAAATACATGCCAAAGCATCATAATATATTTTATGTTTGAAATAATACAAATAGCGTCAAATTTATCAAAATAAGTATTAATTATTATTATTATTAATTAAAAGTAATTGTGATAGAAAACTTATGTTTTCCTAATAAATTTATGTTTACATACCCCATGAAAATCTTTAAAATGACTTATCTTCAGTTGTAATTGACCAATTGACTTGAAATTTTGGACGAAAAGATAATTAGACAAGGTAAATCGATTTAGATATAAAAAAAAAAAATCACGGCCTCAGTTTCTGAAGTTGTATTAACTATTTAACGTTTAACAATTTTTATTAGAAATCAGCCTAATTTAACAGTGTAATATTTTATTCTCAAAAGAAAAATGGTAATAAAAGTTATTTTTCACAATCATTGTGACATTGATACAATGCAGTACATTTCACTGACGATTTCAAGCACTTGGAACAACCTTTAAATCCTTATTATGGTTACAACCACATCGAATAAGCTCTTGAAATATTACAGAAGCTTCGGGTAACGTTGCCCACACAACCTAATCTTTTCTTTCACATATACTGGTTTTGTCATAAAGCAAGATTATGAATCTTTCAATGACTGGCATCGCATTGTTTATATTAGAGGTAGTTGGGCAATGTGTTCATCTAACCAGAGTTGATCTAATGTAAATTCATGATATATGCAATTTACAATAATTAAAACACCTATGTTAACTGTGCAAAACATCATTTTAGTATGACCAGCATTATTTGCATCTTTCACATGTAAAAAAATTCTGGTATCAGCTTCTTCATGTGTAGAAGGTAAGACAAAATTTAAATTTTTACTTGAATTATATATATGCAATTTTCCATGTGAAGCAATAATTACAAAGAATTTGAACAATTCTATTTTGTTTTCATTAACTATTAAGAAGAATCGCCTGGTATCTCTGAAGTTGAACAGACCCTGCGACTTTTCTCTCGCTTTTGTCAAGCAGATGATTTTGAGGAAATTTCAAAATATTCGTCCCAAACAACATCAACATTTGTCTACGTATATAGGGTAAAAAGCATCCATGCTAAATCGATAAATGTTTTAACATTACATGGTTTCAACATATTAATAACAACAGCACCATCCAACATTATTACTTCTACAATAGGTAGATCACATTTAAAAAATGAAATGTCTTTTAAGTAATTGATTAGTGTAGACTTTGTGCCTGATTGCAGGTCACCGTTCTTTGATATTGATAGTGACATAAAAACATCTGATTCTTGTGTTTGAAAATTCATCTAGGTTCTCATCTCACACTTGCCAGGCTATATATAGTTTTTGAAAATAGCTGAAAACTATTCTTCAGAGTGTTGATGTCGTCTTTTTTAGATGATGAAACTGTTGGTAATTGGAAAATTATTTCGCTTGATTGGATTGTATAACAATTTTGTGTTCCGTTTCAAACAATTATTTATGTGTTGAACTGTGTTTCACCTTCTTCAATTATGTTGACAATTTTTACAACTTTTTATCCATTATATTGCAAGTATCAAGGACTAGAAGATCGTGGGATAGTTTTAAGAATGGATTCCCAGCTTGTTCAAATGTACTAAGAAGATCAGCAAATTGCTTCTCAAATTGATTTTTAAAACTTGATGTTTCTTATTGGTGATTGTAGTTTATTTTTATTTCATTACACTTTCAAATTAATTTACACACTGGGCGATTTTGGGGCCATGTTATCATACATGTTAACAGTTGTGTTGAATCTTGAGTTAAACCAATAGGACTTAACTATTATAAAAAGTATGAAATTAAGAAGTTCAGGACCAACAATTAAATTGGAAACATGCTGACACTAATCATGTTTAAACATGTATCATATGTGTATGAAGTTCCACTGGTGTTGCACCATATCAGACCCCACACATCAGACAACCCCAACCACATATCAAATCTTTGCTCTATGTCAAACGTGCACATTACAGTTCATACATCACATGCCATATTATTACTGTTATTATTGTCTTGCTATATTTCTAAAATAATTCAATAGACAATGGACTGTTATATTTTTATAATTTGCTTAATTTGTTTTCATTGACTTAAAAACTTTTGAACGATCTAAAATGTATGAAATGTTTCTTCAAAATGTTACCCACGCCTGTCAAACTTTATCATTTATTATAATTTCTCATAATTTAAGAGAAAAATAGAATAATTAGAATCTTGGAATGTAAACATAAATAATAAGAAATTTTTTGCGATTTATTGATATATAGAAGCAGAGCATTATAAATACATAAAATAAGCATGATTTAACACCGCAGCGGTAGATTATCTAAATTGAATTTTTAATGTGACTTTTGAAATTAAAACTGAGCCTTGTCTTGTTTGTACTGGTTTATAGCAACATTCCAGCAAACATAAAAGACTGATGGGAAGTTGTCTTGTTTGTACTGGTTCATAGCAACATTCCAGCAAACATAAAAGACTGATGGGAAGTTGTCTTGTTTGTTCTGGTTCATAAATACATCAAATATCAATTTCTTTAAATAGCGTTGTTAATCAGCAAATTTTCAATATTTTTGGTTTATCTGTCTTTTGTCGTAACCTTGAATGCGAATTAAATATGTGTAGTTATAAAGTTAGACTCATTTTCTGCCTTTCTGTTTTTCAAAGAAAAGCGGTTGTGGTTTTACAATAATTATTTAATGGGCTTAAATGTAATTATTTTATCAGAAATATTCCCCTCTTCCTTTATACACTAGTGGTGATGTGAGTTGATCTTTAGCGCTAAATTTGTTTGTTATGTTCTGGAGGAAAATAGAAATAGGGGAAGGGGCATGTATAAGGATCAAGTATAATTACATTTATTCTAGCGTTTTTACTGAAATAAAAACTATTTTGATTTGATAAACAAGTTATTAAAAGACCTAAAACTAATAATTTTGATGGACTAGCTTTTTTATCGAAGGGCTTAGAGGTAATAATTTCACGATAAAAGAATTTTCAATGCAGAAAAACTCAGAAATAATTATTCAATAGCAATGTAAAGATAAAGGCGCATTGAAGGAGAACAATGATGAAATAATAAATAACAAAATGTCAACTAGGACTGCTCAGTCATTTATTTATGCTTCACATGTTCACATCTAGAACAAGACTGCTCACCAAATCTCAGCTTGTACACTGCATTAAATGATGAACAAAGCATATGAAAAGTACATATCTAAGTGGAACTAACATTCCACTTGAATTATTCCAGTGGCGATGCAAATTTGGACAGTTTATATTCTGATCCTCAGTACTTGATCTATAACTAATTTTGCCACTTTTTGTACGTTTTATGCAATCAAGGGACTTTAGTTTATACAAAAAAGCCATAAGAAATCTGCTTCCATGGTTTTTCACCCTAGATCACGTTCCTTATGCTAGATGGTTGACTGTACACTTATGTGATATACTAGAATTACTCAAAACCTGTCCTGATGTAGCCAAGTACTTTGATAAAGGGATGCTTGTTGTTTCGAAAACCAAGAAATCATTCAATTGGCATTAATCATGTGTAAAAAGAGATGGAGGTATTGATTATTAAGTGTCTAGCTATAAGTTTTGCGAAGTTCTTTTTAGGTAGGTGATTGTTAATTTTAAAAATGAGATTCTTTATTAAAGTTTTTACAAATGTATTAACTAATTTAATGAAAAAAAGTCTGTTTTCTTTTAGGTGCGATTGGGTTGACTGAAATACTACTCAGTTGTTATGATTGTGGGCATGCGGACCAGAAGTGGCTCGTTATATCAACGAGTTTGAATCAACTTTACCACGCAGTAATCAAGAAAACAAACAGCAATTTAAAAACAACAAACAAACAACTAGTTTTCAAAAAAGGTTTAGAAAACAACTTAGAGACTTAGTATCAGTATTTGACCCAATGGATAACCTCTTTATGGAAGAAACGAAAGATCTTCTCATTCTAGATACACATGATATTATGGATGCACAACTCATTAACTCTGTTAAAAACATTAAAACAAAGGGAGAACTTCAATTCACAACATTCGTAAACGAGCGTTTGAAAGGAAATGAAAAGTCTTTGTTTGATCCGATATGTTATGTTATGTTAAGTTTAGTGGAGTTTAGTTTTCTTGTTAAGTTTGGTCGCAACTAAAGTAACCTTCGTAACTAAAGTAACGTAAGTAACTAAAGTAACCTTCGTAACTAAAGTAACGTAAGTAACTAAAGTAACCTTCGTAACTAAAGTAACCTAAGTAACTAAAGTAACCTTCATAACTAAAGTAACGTAAGTAACTAAAAAAGAATTTTCTTTTATTTTCCCAGTTGTACATAAGTTGCCAAGTAAGAAATAGAAACCTTGACGAGTTAAATATTTCCACTTTCACTTTTGAAAGATGGGGAAATACGAACTGGAAATAAATCCGACTAATTAACTAGCTTACAAAATGTCTCTGAAAACAATGTCTATCATTCTACAGCAGATGTTATTATTTGAGAAGGTGCAACAAAAACAAATAAGGTAAAGTCAGGGTGTGCTAAAATATAGAAAACTCTTTAAAATCGTCAGCAAGAATAAAGTAAGGCAAAGGAGCTCGTCGATAAGTATGCAAAGATACTGCGATTCCAGGTAACTGGCAATATTTTCTCAAAGTTGATAAAATCAAAACTGAGTTGTTTATGTTCATTACAGATGTTGCAGCTAAAATACAAACCAAAAAAATGATATGATAATTTAGTTATTACAAATTGCAACACCAAAGATGTATAATTTATTATGTCTTCTTATTCCCATGTAGAATTTGTTTCTTCACACAAAAAAAGCTAGTCTAAACGGTCTATAAAAACTTACGTTCACACTGTAGTTAGAGATTTCATAGTTATTGCATTGGGCCTATTCCACAAGTTGAAAGTAGAAGAACTTTTGATAGCGTCTGGTACAGGAAAATGTTTTTGTTATATTCCAATTCATATATCTAAACGTCTTGGAAGACTGAAGTGTATATCATTGCCACTATTCCTTGCTTTTACTGGATGCAATCAAGCCTCTTTTTTTCTGGCAAAGGGAAAAAACCCCATGCATGAACGAAATATGATGAGGTTAATGTCAGTGTTTGTACTGTTTTCTGAATGCCTTTCATCGGATGTTCTATCTAATTTTTGGATTCTGTTGAAAGATTTGTTGTCATTCTCTACTACCAAAAAAAACCAATTTAGGAAGAATTTATTTGCAATGAAAGTAAGACCATTAGAAGGCATACCACATATCCTCAATGTACTTACACTCCATTTAAAACAATTGGTTTTTCAAGCAGAACACTGTTGATCAAAACCTGCGTTATGCAGAAATATTGTCAATATACCAACAATTAATGAAATGTGAGCGTAATCCAGAAATTGGATGTTCAAATTGACGCAAGTTGGTGAAAGCATCGTTGATATGCACACCCTTTGCAAGTGTGATAGTGGAAACAGTCATGACTATTATTTATTTTTATTATCCCAAGATTGAAATTTGTATTCTTCTGATTTTTTGTTTGTTTGAGGCATTATGATGTGTACATTACATAAAAAATATTTTATAATATTCAGGGGTTAATTTTGCTAAGAATAGTATATATTTTGCAGTATTTTTAAAATTTATCTTTTCATAGACAACCTACTACCAATGACGTTTTGCTGATACTACCCTCAGGAGTATACTTGACTTTATTTGATTTAAAATATTTTGACAGTCGACTGTGTCTAACATTTACCAAGATAAAGAAACATTACAACCTATTTATTTGAATAGTTCAATCTTAGTTACAGAGCATGTTTAAGGGAAAGTGTTTTGTTAAACTTTGCTTATTTTGTAAAAGAGAATTGTAATGACATTGCATTTGTATCATTTTAATAAAAGTCTAGTTGATCTGATAAATTATACAACCTTTTTGAACACTTAGTGAAGATTTTTTATGTTAATTTGAAAGCAAGTTTGACACTATGTATTACTTTGTAGCATTCAAATTTATAACTGTTTTTGGTTTTTTATTGACTTATTTTACGTGTATAAATTTAAAAATATATTTTTAGCAATTCAAGGGTTAATGTCAGATTATATAACAGAACTGATAAATATAAATTATAATTCTGTAAAAAAACGATTTTTTTTTTTTTACTATGCGTTGGTTGAATCAATCTCTATGTTTTTGTGTGTGATGTATAATCGGGCCACAATGGAAACATTGTTTTCACAGACAAATTTTGTTCCTATCCTGCCACCATTTGTTTTTTATCTTAATGTTTATTCTTGGTTTATTTTTTCGTTTTCTCTTATCTTATAATTTTTATAGCTTATGCAGGCCTGGTCATAAGAAAAATGGTACATGTGCAGTCATCGCATGCCTAAATTCACTTATTTTCCTATGGCGTTTGCATGTGCAGGTCTTCATTCAAGTGTGCGATCCCAAATTCTTATTTTCTTTTTTAAAGCACCCTGTATAGTTATAGCTAGCTGTTTGTAAAGCGAATCAAATGCCTCTCTGCTAATAAACTGCAGTGTAAAGTTTAAAATTTATTTATTTAGCAACACAAGAAATAAACTTCCAAATTAATTATTAAAATATTGGCAGACGAGCTGCTCTCCCTCTGCTATATTCAACAATATAAACACTCCTGTAAAAAAATTGTTGTTGGGGAAAAAACCTACTAGGGAAGTTACGTATCTTTTTAAAGGAAAGAAAGTACAAGTCAATCAAGTTTTTTTCTGAGATTTTGTTTGTTTCACCTTCCATCTTTCCAATTGCTTGAACAAATTATAGTTGACCGATAAGCACATTCTGGTGGCAAACAGATAGCAAATAGGTTCTCTTATTATGATAATTCACCAATCAGATATGAATTTATCTCTTAAAATTTATGCGCGCAAAATCTTTTATTATTCATAGAACTTTTTACTTCTTTATTAACATGGAATTCACCAAAATGCGATATTTAAAATTGATCATCAGCAAATAATAAAATTTATGTTAGTAACTTTTTCTTTGTCTTTGTTCCAACTAATTACTTGATTATCAATTTATTTATATATCCATTCTCTTTATAAGTAGCATCTTTTGTAGAATTATTTATGCATTTCTATGAATAGGTTATTTCACATAAATATGTCAAAAAATCAATTTCTTTAAATATTTATTCCAGATAATTTCCAGAATTTATTTGTAAAATATTATTTAGCAAACGATTTAGTTAAAAAGTTTAAAAATTATCGTCTTATAATCTTATTTAGAAAGATGAGTTTGACAGATCAACTTAAACTTCAGTTTGTTATTTTAAGAAAGTTTCAAACATCCGGACTGTGATATATTTGTAACATATCTACGTATTTGTTTTGTTTTTAAATTAATTATTATTGAATAATTAGCTCTCGTCCGCTGATTAAATTTTAAATTAATAGGTTTCTTCTCACCATGCTATATTTAAGTTTCTTGTGAGGAGTCTTTCAAAAATATGACAGTAAAAATAAATTTTGTTTTTCATTCACTTTTGTAAAGCTAAATGAGGAAAATGAGATTCATTTGAAAATAATAAAATAAAAATACTTCTCTTCATTTGTTAATTTATCTAGGTTTAATTTTTAAGACTACCAGAATTTTTTTTACTTTTATCTGTTATGTACAAATATCAATTACTTTATGTATTGTTGTTTAGCTGCAGATTATTTATATTTGTGATTTAACTTTTGTCTCAAAATATGCCTAATAATTATTTAACAGGCTTAAATGTGATTATTTCTTAATAAAGTAACTTGAACATATTTCAATAACAACAGATGAACCAGGAAATAGCCAAAAATAAAATTTAACATATTCACTGTGATAGTTTGTATATATATATATTTTTTATCATCATATCAGATGTTGTTATTAAATCATCTGTTGTTTTTTTTTCAAATACATATGAAAGTGATTTTGTTTTCTTTTTTATTTGAAAGTTCTTTTAACATAATAAGATGTTGTTATTATTTGTTATTATGTTGCTATTAAATCATGTTATATTTTTTAAAAATACATAAGAAAGTAATTTCTTTGTTATTTGAAAGTTCTTTCTTATTACCCATAGCTATTGTAAACAATAGTTATTATATAAGATTAGGCTTCTTTTTGTGTGGAAATAACTAACGTTGATGAAAAAAATATGCCTAACTTAATCATTTTAAGGAAGTCATCATATTTACAAAAAATAAATCAAAAAAAGAATCTCGACCAGCATGTTTGCATTTTTTTCTATGCATTTTTTGTCTGTTATTTTTTTAAGTACTATTTGTAAAAGTTATTACGTCGACTGAAAATGGCACTGAAATTTCCGTTACGCAATATTTTGTCTGGCGACTTACGGGCTGAAAATGTCCCTGACGTAATATTACGTCGACTGAAAATGGCACTGAAATTTCCATTATGCAATATTTCGTCTGGCGACTTACGGGCTGAAAATGTCCCTGACGTAATATTACGTCCATATACAGATTGCTTTGTTGTGTTTCTGATGTAATATTACGTCTGCATCCTCGAGGTTCGGTTTTTTCATGACATAAATCTTTTAAATTTTGGAATTCACGCCCTTTTGCTTTTTGTTGTTATACTACTCATATAATAAGCAGCTCTTTACACCCTATGAAAAAAAAAGGCCGATTTTACAGGCTGTTTTGCTTACTAAAGTTTTGCTTATTTTAGCTAATAGTTTGTAGTAGTCTAAATATACTATAGATTTGATTTTATAATATATAATAGATTTGATGAAGTCTCGGATGATATTTATGAGGCTATGGTCTTAAATTTGTTGACTGATTGCAAAACGTGAATTGCAAAATAGGGAGCCCCTTCCTTCAAAGCTTTAAGTTGAAAGTTTTTAAATTATATTTTCAAAAGATAGACAACTGCAACTGCGTTTTTAAAATATAAAACATTTAACTAAATAAAGCATTTAACAAGCAATAACTGCATTTGCAAAAAATAAAGTTAGGAAAAAATACAAAATATCAGAAAAAGAAAAAAAAAAGATGGTGATTGATTTTGATGAAAAGATAAATTAAATTATCTATTTGGAAATATTGCCGAATTTGTTTGTTATCCTATAATACCAATGTAGTTCTTCATGGTTTATATTTCACTAACGCTACTTTGTTGTTATTTAATCAGACGGTAATTCAATAGCATATTTTTGGTTGATAATTTTAGGAATATTCATCTGATAGTAACAGTGAACCAGACGTTGATTTAGAAAATCAATTCTACAATTCAAAAGCTTTAAAGGAAGACAATCCCAGAGGTTCCTTAGACAGCTTCAAAAAGGTTAGAAGATTCTTTTTTGATATTTTTATACTTGAAACATGGCGTATACCAGTTATATACCAGTTAGTGTTTTTTTGAAACAGTTCACTAATATAATAATAATAATATAATATATATATATAGCGTTTTAATCTGAAGATTTTAAATATTTTTGGTATAACTGTGTTTTGTTATAACCTTGGATACGTATTAAGTATGCGTAATTGTAAAGTTAGACTCAGTTTCTGTCTTTAGCTATATTTCAAAGAAAAAGTGGTTAGGGTGTTATAATAATTATTTAATAGGCTTAAATGCGTTGATCTTATCAAATTTATCACCCCCTTCCTTTTTACTAGTGTTTATGTGGGTTGGTCTTCTGCAGTGAGTTTGCTTGTTACATTTATGACTCGAATATAAATAGGTAGAGTGGCATCTATAAGGATATAATTACATTTATTTGTTTTTTACTGAAGAAAAAAATCTTGAAAAATTTTGATTTTTCAAGGTAAAATAAACACTTTTTTCGTACTCTTACAGTGCAGTAAACGTCAAAATATGCAAGATTATAAAAATTTATTTATAATCAACAACAAAAATTTAAATTATTAAAATTAGGAAAAATAAATCTGTTATGGGGCATCAGTTAGATACATATTTAAAATGCGCAACTAAATAGTTTTTTTTTTTTTTTTTGTTCAGTATATTTAAGGTAACATTTTTTTCTACTTTTATAACTTTCAACATTTTGCCTTCCACTTCTTCTGCTCTTTGTAAAAAATTTAAATCTAAGGATTGGCTATGAAGCCAAAAACAACAATAGAGCGCAATTGAAATTTTAAAGACACCTACTGGCGAGAGCCAAATATTCTGTCATATTAAAATTATTCTGAGAAATATGTCTGCATTATTGGTTATTGGCCAGGTTACAGTTTGACAGGAAAAAATATAATCTTTTCCAAATATTATTATTATTATTATTATTTTTTTTTTATATGTACCGTGATGGTCTAAATATTGTGAGTGAAACTTGAATTATTGCCATGATACTTAACCATATGCATTACATTGTGTACATTGTGTTTTATCATTAAGTATAAGTACATAAGGTCTGAAAAACAGCTTTATTCAGTGTGAAATGTCTATATATTAAAACTACTATAGATCGTGTGTTCTTTTGTGCCTACTTTCGCTCCTGTGCGGTGACTTTGAATTTTCATATACTAAAAAATCTTTCTATTCAAAGTTACACCACTAAAGTTATATTTTCTGAAAATATTAATGGATTCTATTCTTTGAAAATTTTTTATTGGAGTCATTTAAGCTAAGTATAAGACAGTTACAAGTTTTATATTTATTTTTATATTCTTTTGTAATATCAAAATGTTAGTAACATTTTAACGATAATAGGACCATTCGACAACAGTCTTACTTTTACTAGTGCTGAAAAAATATAAGGCTAAAACACATTTTAAGTAGATGTTAGTACTGTCAAATAATATATGTTTCATAGTATATATCATATATACATATCCGATACAAGATTACGGGGCATAAGCATATTTCAAAACAACGTACATCTCATGGTATCAGGTACATATACACTATACAGAAAAAACATATAATTTTATTTTGCAAAAGATTAAGTTTTTTTTATTTTTTCAAAAAAACAGCTAGGCAGAAGAAATTTTTATTTATTTTTTTTTTTTTTTTATGTTTTAGTTGTACCAAAAGTTTTCATACGTTACTGTATAACGAGTAGTTTTCAATTGCATTGTGTTACAGTAGATATTCAATTACATCAGACATAGTTAATATTTTCACTGCTTTTATTGTAGGTACTTATATTAGAGCAGGTAAAGGGAGAGTGGGGATTCAAAGCACTGAAGCAAATGGTGAAAATAAACTACAAACTAGTAAGTAAATATTTTTTCGTTTATTAATTTGTGATATTACCTGTAATTTTGATATTGAGTTATGTAAAATCATTAAGGAATTAATTAAGGAGTGTAATGGAAAATTATGAATTTTTATTATATACCACAACAGCATAATATTTCTAAAAAGTTGCTTTAATACTAAACTTAAGTTTAAATTTTAGCTAATGGCTCAAAATTATTTTCAGTGTTCTGCAAATGTAATTTTCATCAGTCATCATTGTTCTTGGTTTAACGTTTGTTTTCTTTGGTAGTGTAGGTTAGATAGGTTATATTAATTAAAATATTTTATTTTGTAAAATTTGAAACTGACAATCTCCCCGAAATTATATAATTTTACTGACAAAAACTTTACATCTAAATTAACTCCAGGTTTTTATGAAATGCTAAACTGACAATGAATTATTTAGTGGCTTATCCAGATAAATTTTAAATAAATGATTTTTTTGGTTTAGAATCCTCAAAACACAGTCATTTTCTTATGTTCCTACAGATTTTGTTATATGCTTTGGATGTAGATTTGGATGTATATAACCAATATCGATTAAATTTCTGGCAAAAAAGGTCAATTATATAGTTTGGTTACTAAGCAACTCTTTTCCATCGATATTTAATTATGCTCACTTGGTACAGATGCATATGAACAAAAATATTTACAAATATATTTGAAAATTTATATAAACGCATGCTAATGGTTATTAAAAAGTTGTATAATGCAGCTTACAAAAATTTAATTGAGTGCATCATTAGTGGCATATAAACAATGAGCATCTCAAAGGAAATTTAAAAGACTAAGAGTTTGATATTTTATGGATCTCAAAAGTCATAAAATAAAGAGACAAATATTTGCAATTTATTATATTTTAGAAAAAACATTAATCTATGTTGATATCTTCGTCACTTTTGTGATCTTCTATGAGATTAAAGGGCTCAAATGTATCTTCTACATCCGACTCAGATACTCAGTTGAATGGATTTTCTTGAGCCCTTTCATCTGTGATAATTTGCAAAGCCTCTTTCAACATGGTAGCTCTGTTCGGACAACATCCTTCCTTATTGAAACAGTGAAACATCCGGAGCTTGGATTATAAGGTGTGCAACCACTTGAAACAATATCAAAATCAATGTTATATCCTTTTAATATTTCTCGAACGGACTGCGTCATGTGGCACTGAAAAGAATCCGATGTCACTAAACGCTTGTCGAATAAGAACCTTCCAGGTACTGAGCAAACGAACTCTAGGGTCTATTCCTCATTTATCCAGGCGTTTGATGATGATACAACTATGCACTTTGATTTTAATTCTCCGTTTAAAGTCTTGCATTCGCTCTTAGCACCACCAAAGACAATGAAGCGTGTCCCATCAGCTTTCGCAGTGAAACAAACAGACAGCCCTTATTTTCTTGTGGCCAGTTGTTTTCAACGGAATGTCTTTCTTTCCTTTTGCATCAACATTTGTTTCAGATAGCATACCCAAACATATGGCAGTCTCTTCCATAGCAATGATGGAGCTAAGTTTGTATTTGAATTTTGGTTAAAGTCTGCGATTCTGAACCATTTACATAACCAACTTTATTTTCTTCTTCGCAGAGAAAGTCTTTTTCTTTTTATAAAATTTTCAAGCCATCCACGACTTGATACGAAGCTTAACTACATGTTAATTTTCTTCCTGCCCCTTCTAACCTATTTCGTTTTCCACCTTCTTTCTCAAGATTTTTTGCATTTATATCTTGAAGCTTTGAACGCCACTTGTGTATCCTTCTTTCGTCTACGTCAAATTTTCTAGCCGCCCCTCGATTTAAATTGCTGTTTGCATATTCGACAACACGTTTTTTAAAATCCAAGGTAAACGACCTTAATTTTAATCCTTTATTAGATTTTTCTGATGACATGCTACTACTTTTTCTTGACAAAATTTTTAGTGAACCAAATGTTTTGCAATAAATTTATGTAGTGTTATGTTTACGCCTTTTTTAAAATGAAAACAATAGAAAAAAACTTGAATCACGTTTACTCTAACAGTGTCTTCAATGCTACAATAAAAAAACAAAGCCACGTGTGGTGAGATGCAGAGTAAGAGCATGCTCGTGGTCTCACATGTACACAAAATGAAAAGTTAAGCTCTCCTTTACTTTTGGCATTTAGAATGTTGCAGGATAAACTAATTTAAAATTAAGCTCTATTTTACTTTTGGCATTTAGAATGTTACAGGATAAAGTAGCTTAATTGTTAAAAAATGTTAAATTTGAATTGTTTATACTCAATAAAAAAAAGATGGCTAGAACAGTTTCATTGAAGTTTGAATTAGCATTCAGAGTTTATTTTCAAACCAATATAAGAGGACATCATGTTTATAAAGATGATTGGGCACCAGCGATCTGCGAACAACTTTTATGTAAAAAAGTTACAAGAGAGGAAGCAAACGAATACAACCAAAACTATTGGAGTGTTTAAAGTAGCCGAAGAAGTTGAAGAGAAAAAGGAGCTTCTTGTAGGTCATCTTCCAATAGAATTTAACTGCTTAACCGATACCTTCAAGCAGACAATTCCAATAGCGTGATGACAACTGTGAGTGGAAAGAGGAAAAGAGAGCTTGTCTTGTCGTTCCTGTTAAGTTAAAGTGCATTATGTCAAGCAAAAGGATTGCTAAAATATTATGGGAAGAACTAACAAAGAAAAAAACTAAGTTTTCATAAGTTATCTGTTTATGATTTTCACAAAAAGAAAAGAGTAGAATACAAATGTAAACGGTCATTAGCATTTTTTTTATTGTTTTTCCAATAAGCGCCGCATTTTTAGGTGCGTCGCTTATTGGAGCGTGGCGCTTATTAGAGGGCGGCACTTATTGCAAACTTAAGGTTAAAGGTGCGTCACTAATAAGAGGTTGGCGCTTATTAGAGGAAATACGGTATTTGTTTTCATCGACCAAATTACTGAATTAGTCTTCTAGGAGTAGTTTAAGCTATTGATATTGATAATAATCTGCCCTGTTGGTTTAAAAATTGAATTATTACTATGCCAACACTTAACTTGAAACACAGAGTATTATATATAACCTATATTTCTTATCAAATGGAGTTCACGTCTTCTATAGTAATTTTAAATTAACTTTGTAATTTTGTAATCAGTTAGATAGTGAACGATAATGAAAAGTTAGATAATGAAAAGTGTCAATGAATACACCAACTTTTTTGAGATATTTAATAATTTTCTTATATTTTAACGCCTATTTACTTGTATGTGCATTACGCACAAACATGGAACATTCATCTTTTTAATGATAAAGACTTAGCTTCTTTAATTTTAAATTTTTTCATTTTTGGGTAACTTCAAAATCATTTTTTCAAAGGTTTTTATAGTGACTGTAGAAGATATGATTTGAACCATGTAGGAACCTGCTGATAAACATTTATTTTTACCTATCAAAAGGCTCAACCACATCAGATTTTTAGCCAATCTTCTCACTGTTCTTTGTAGGGGCGTATGAGATCAGTTGTAAAACTCATCTTTTGAAATGTGCATTTAATATAAGCTTTTGGCAACGGGCATTTTTTGGAAAGATTAACATTTTCCAATTTATTGAAAAAGTGTTTTTTAAAATCATTATGAAAACAATATAGGAAAACCCATGCACATTTGTTATGATGTCAGAAAGCCACATAGGAAAACCCATGCAAATTTATTGCGATGTCAGAAAACCACATAGGATAAACCATGCAAATTTGTTAAAAACCCGTTCTTTATTTTTGAAGTGGACTTGAAAGATAAATGCCTAAATTTAACTATTTTCCAACAGAAACCATGTTTTTTTCATGTTTTTAAAATTGATTTATTAAATTTTTTTTTCAAATTTTACTGACCATAGAAAGCTTTTATTTTCTATCTGTTGAATTTTTGTGACTGCACCGGAATATTGGCAGGTTAAATTGTTATTTTAGCAAGAATATAAAGAAATGATGTTGCGATATAAAGAATTGCTGGAATATATAAAGGTATTTTTTAAAATTTACTTACATCACGTTTCAGTACAGAGAAACTAGGGTAACCATGTTAGGCCTATGGGCTAGATTTTATTTTTGCACACAGCTTATTAGGCTGTAAAAATGTTATGCTGTAAAATTATTATTCTGTAAAAGTATTATGCTGTAAAAATTTAAGGCCGTAAAAATATTAGTTTATAAAAATATTTGGCTATAAAAATATTAAGCTATAAAAATGGTAAGCTGTAAAAATATTAGGCTATGATATTATTTGGCTATAAAAATATTAGGCTGTAAAAATATTTTTATCATTTAAAATATTTCTTTAGACAAATAGTAGGGTTGTTTAACCAAAAATTTTATAGTAATTGTTTATATTATGAACCAAGTGTGAAATTGTACCACCTGCAACCCGTTAAAAAAACGTTGTTTAAAACATGACAATTTACACTTCATTCGAAAGAGAAGCTGAAGCTTATCAAATTGTATCAAAAGGCATAATACTTACAGTGTACAATTTCTCAACTATTTACACTTGTTTGTTTAGCATTTAGGTTTTGTAAGACTTTCTAAATTTCTGTGCATGGTTTTATTACGCAAGTTTAAAGTACTACAAGTTTATTTCTTGAAATAAAACAACAGATCAATATTATTATTCTAAACAACTTTTGAAGTATAAGGCAAATGCTAAAAAGCTGAAAATTATGATAATCCTAAAACTTTAAATTCAAAAGAAAGTAACAAATACTTTGTTGATTTTTGTCCAAACTTAAGCGTCTGATATTAGTTCGATGGAGTAAGATAGCTTTACGCAATATCTTGATTTTACCGTAATTGTAGAAGTTTATAATGTCAATCTCACCCATAAAGATTTCAACAATGCCATTTCTTCTGCTAAACAAAATAAATCAAGTGGTTTTGACGAAGTGACTAGTAACTTGCTCCTTACTGTAGTTAACAGTAAACTGTGTACTATTTCAACACCTAAGCAATAGTAAACCTTTTTGTTTTAAATAAATAAAGGTATTTTTTATAATTTACTTACATCACGTTTCATTACAGAGAAACTAGGGTAACCATGTTAGGCCTATGGTCTAGATTTTATTTTTGCACACAACTATCTAGGTCAACCCAGTCCACGGGAATGAATTTTGGCGAAGCCATGAAGCCATTTAATTGCAATTACTGTTGTTTCAATAACAATAAACTAGTGGTTCCCTTTTTTTTCCTTCATGAATATAACTGGCCTATTTTATGTTGTATTGTGTTGCTGATATGTAAAACAGTTATTTGGTGAATTGAATACTTCATGATTCAGTAAGATTAAATGTGAATAATATTATACCCTTCTCAAAAGTTTCAAAAGGAGAAAAGGCGACACATGAAATTTTCAGATATTCTCTCTGGATTTCTATCGTTTAGTTTTTATTTGTGTAAAATGTGAAACCAAAACTTAAAAAAAAGAAAATATTTCCCCACAGAAAACCTGTTGGTATTTTCATACAATATTGATTTATCCATCCTTTAGCATCCTCCTATTTTCATAATTTTTAGTTCAACTTCTGGTCAGCTCAGAAATTGGCATGTTAAATCTGATAAGAATGTGTGAGCTAATTTTTTTTTATTTTAGAATTCTGTTACAAGAAATCATTCAGAAAAATCTATTAATTCCATACTTGACTTCATCTCATCCTCAAAACAAATGACACTATTACAGGAATTTTATGAAACCACGTTGGATGCACTAAAAGACGCAAAGAATGATAGACTATGGTTTAAAACTAATTGCAAAGTATGTTTGTAACTTTAAACACTTGAATATATTATGCCATGCATTTTTATTTATATTTTCTTTAGATAAGTCATATGTGGGCTATCAGAAAAAAGTTATGGGTTAAAGAAAAAATTTTTGTCTTGTCTTGTGTTCACATCTGCGGTTATTGTAATGAAGTTCAAATATTCTTCCATCAACTAATTTCAATTTCAATTAAAAGCTTAGATAATTGCAAGGTTTAAAACGCTTTTCATTTTATGGAAAATTTAAATGTTCAAACAAAATCCAGCATGATATTTAAAATCTGTTTAACCAAAAGGTAACATAATTTAAAGCCAACAAAGTCTTGTATATTTACTAAAGTCTATTTGTCTTCTTATTGTAAAAATTTTTTCTTCATAAGCTTCTTAAGTCTTTTCTGTATTTTATTGCTAAAATATAAAAAAAATATATAAATATTAAAAGATTTCCTTAGACAAATAGTAGGGTTGTTAAACCACAAATTTTATAGTAATTGTTTATATTATGAACAAAGTGTAAAATTGTACCACCTGCAACCCGTTAAAAAAAAGTTGTTTAAAACATGACAATTTTCACTTCATTCGAAAGAGAAGCTGAAGCTTATCAAATTTTAGCAAAAGGCATAATACTTACAGTGTACAATTTCTCAACTATTTACACAGGTTTGTTTAGCATTTAAGTTTTATAAGACTTTCTAAATTTCTGTGCATGGTTTTATTACGCAAGTTTAAAGTACTACAAGTTTATTTCTTGAAATAAAACAACAGATCAATATTATTATTCTAAACAACTTTTGAAGTATAAGGCAAATGCTAAAAAGCTGAAAATTATGATAATCCTAAAACTTTAAATTCAAAAGAAAGTAACAAATACTTTGTTAATTTTTGTCCAAACTTAAGCATCTGATATTAGTTCGATGGAGTAAGATAGCTTTACGTAATATCTTGATTCTACCATAATTGTAGAAGTTTATAATGTCAATCTCACCCATAAAGATTTCAACAATGCCATTTCTTCTACTAAACAAAATAAATCAAGTGGTTTTGACGAAGTGACTAGTAACTTGTTCCTTACTGTAGTTAACAGTAAACTGTATACTATTTCAACACCTAAGCAATAGTAAACTTTTTTGTTTTAAATAAATCTTTCAACGATATGATATTTCCCGATCTGCTTAAAATTTCTAAAGTAAATCCAATATTTAAGAAAGGTGGTCATACTCTTGAATCAAACTATCAACCTATATCTTTATAAGTTATTTATAATAAAGTATTTAATCATTTTATTCAATTTCTTTATAAGAAACGGTTTAGATTTCAAAATGGGTACTCCATTGAACATGCTATTTTAGAGTTAACTGAAGAAATTTATTATAATTTTGAAAAAAATCAGAAAAATAGTAGGTGTATTTATCGATCTTTCAATAGCATTTGATACAGTTAATCATGAAATTCTTTTATCAAAATTGCAGCATTATGAAATAAAAGGTAAAATTCTTTAAAAGTTAAAAGCTACTTTAAAATTGGGAAACTATTTATTAAATGCAAAAGTTTCTCACTTTGATTTAAGGCAAATAAACTATATTTAAATTGTGACAAAACTAAATTTGTTCTATTTCTTAAATGGGATGCGCAGAAAATTTTTTAAACCTTTAAAAATGCTATTTTTATCTATTGATTGTGTGGATGTCAAAAAGAAAAATCCAATAAAGTTTCTAGGAGTGTTGATTTCCCAAAACCTAATATATAAGTGTTTGTCTTTTTAAATTTTACATCACGAAAAGTTATTTTTTTTAAAAGTTATTTATCAAAGTACGTATCGAACAAACATACTAAATTTATCCAAAATTCAGAAAAAAGCATGTCATGTTTTAAACTTTAAAGGGAAATGAAAACACTAATGCTTAAAATGAATGTTTTAAATATTTACCAAATAAATATTTAGCAAGGTTTAATGTTTATGTGGCGCTGTAAATGGGGCACTTTACCTAAAGTTTTCTAAACATTATTTGAACTTCCATTTATAAAATCAAAATTAAAGAAGTTTTCCTTAGTTTACAGAGGTCCAAAACTGTGGAACGATTTTCCAGATAAATTCTTGAGAGACCTTAATTATAGCTTTTCTACATTTAAATTTAATTTTAAAACATCTATTGATTTTTGCGTCAATGTTTTTAACACTTTTGTTTTCAATTTTCAATTTTTTTTTTCACAATCTATGAAACAGTTCTCCCATCTTTGAATTCCTGCCAAGATCTTTTTTGTAATATATAAATAAAATATATATAAATATAAATTTTTTTAGTTACTCCGTATTATCTGAAAAAGTTATATAAGTTTTATTAATTGTGTGTTTGCTCTTCCAACAAAAGTGATAATTGGTGTAAAGCACTTAAAAACTGAAATAAATATTCCATCTGCTTTTAAACAAAACAATGCATTGTGGCATAAAATTGCGACTCGAGTTGTTTTAAAGCAAAAATTCAAGAAGAAACCATGAACATATCTTCGGCACATATGAAATACAAGAAGCATATGAAACAACAGTTAAAAGAACACGAAGCACGTTACCAGTATAAAGTACCTTATCTAGTTCTACTTGTTTTTTCTATGATTTTGAGGGAATCTTTTCACCTGCTGAAATACCATCTGAAACAATGCTCCTCTATTGCGTTGCTTCTTTTAAAAGCGACAAAAACATCAAAGGTGTTATGCAAATGGGCGAATTTTCAATAGTTGCCTTAAATTAAAACCATGAACTGATGAACGCTGCAATTAAAGGTATTAATGGCGCAATCGGTTTGACTGAAAGTGACCAAGCCTTGCAGAGTTGGCTTATTCTAATTTTACAAATGAGAAAATTGTGAAGTATTAGAGCACCATAACACATCAATCTCATTACAAAGACAGTTCTTAAAGGATTGAAGATTTTTTTTCTCTGCTAATAATGAAGTTGGAAATCCATTTTTAGATGACAGATCGAATATGTTCTTGTTAGATGACAAGGTGTTTGTGAACCCAAAAGTAAAAAGCTTCCTCAACAATGCCCAAGAATTTGTGGAGACTCAAATGAAAGAGTTTTTCAAAACAAGTTTATGAAGCAACCATGCTCCTATTACTAACACAATTCCAATAAGCAAGGATAACTTCTTTACTACACCAAAACATCCTCGACTTTCATATAAAAATGAAAAGTTTAAGATGTCAATAAACAATGCAGCACTTATTTTCTAAATGTTTATTACCTTTCAAAGTAGGGATGGTGATATTATAAACTTCTTTGGTCACGAAAACCAAGCATCTCATCACTCGTTGTCAGAAAATGGAACTCTACATCCAGCAAAATTGAAATTGGGTATTGTAAAATGTTTGTACAAAACAGTTTAATGTTAACAAAATGCTAGTGATCGTTGCAAATGTTTTTGATGGGGCTGCACTTATGAGCATCTTAAACAGAAATCTAAAGCAAAAATCTCTAGCAACTAGTCATTTTTCCGTCGATGTAGCGAAAATAAAATTTTTTTCTAAATGTCAAAATATCTCGTACAGAGCCTTTGAGAAAATATTTGTAGCAATAATTCATGAGGAAGTCATTACGAACTCTGAAATAGAAGTTTCTAGTTTAATGCCATGTATGCTTGAAGAAGCATGAAATTGAAGAAGCCGATGAACGTATCTTTTACATATCGAATGTTTTGCTGCTAATTTTTCTCGTGTAGTTATCAAAACAGCAGATAGTTAAATTAATGTTATTTCAATCTCATTATTTCATCACATTTATGGTTTAATTGAACTTTGGATCGAGTACGAAACTGGCAATAACCTTTGTTTCATTCCCATTCACGAATTAACACCAATTCTTGCCATAAAATCTCCAAGTGCTCATCTTTTATTCCACGCAATTTGTGGTTGTAATACAACGTCTTCCGTAACTGGAAAGAGTAAGAAAACCTTTTATAATGCTTGGAAACTCTTGCCAGAGATCACCATTACCTTTATAAGACTAGCTGAAGTAAAATCTTGTGTGGATTTTATTTTACTGACATGGAATTTTAAGAAAAGTTCTTTATTGTTTTGTACAACCCTGCAGTTAACATTGATGAAATTAATTACTCACGAAGAATTCTATTTACATAAGATCGCATGATTGAAAATATTCCACTGACAGCTTTCTGAAGCAATACATCCTAAGGTCAAAGTACCTACAGGCTTCAAAGTGGCGCATATCATTTGAAAAACAAAAAGAGGAAGGGGATCCATGCACTTTGGGTTGAGAAAAAACATAATCAAGCTGCGAGAACTACCAGAAGCCTCTTTAGCATGTTGTGAACTTATAAAGTATGGGTGCCAAAAATCATGTACAGGATGGTGCAAGTGTTTCCAACAAAACTTAAAGTGTACAGAATTGTGTTCTTTCTCAGGACAATGCACTAAAAACTGACTTGTTAAATCAGTAATATAAACATTGTTTACTTGTTTTTTTCTAGTTTTCCTTTATAAAACGTTTGTTTATCTTTTTTTTTACTAAAAAAAAAGTGTTTTTATTAGTATTTTTTGCTATTAATTTAAAAAAATCCAGGGGTTCGTATAATAACAGTTTCAATTTTTATTTATCATTAAAAAGGATAATTTTCTATTTATAATTTTTTATTTCCATTAGAACTAATATGAAAATAGTTTATATTTGTTTTTATTGTTTAATTTGTGAATAATTTGATTAAAATGATAGCAAAAGAAATTAGTTTAAACAATGTTACAATTGTACAATAATACAATCTGCGATTGTTCAAAAACTATACATTTTCACAATATTGCTTTCACATAAAAATTGCTCAGCATAGAAGTCTCTTTCAACCGAGGTTTAAATCATCTTTATTTGAAGCGAAAAAATTCCTGGCTTGCAATTATATTTTAGCCCAAATTACCTCATCTCCTGTGCAAAATTTTTGCACCTTTTTAAACTTTCTTTTGCCAACTGGTGAGTTCACTGTTGAATTAAGCTGTGGGAATTATAATCTGTATATACTATGCCAAATTATTTTATAAGTGGTTGGCTTAAAAGTGGGCTAAATAAGAAAAGAAATTTAGCTGAAGTTTTTTCGTGATATTTATTATTTATTATTTATTATTTATTTTAAGTTATTTATAAGTTTTTGTTAGCAATTAAAGTTTTGGTTTTTTTATAGATTTAAGATGGAAGTCACCAAAATGTAGTCTAATTTCATATTTATAGATTTAAGATGGAAGTCACCAAAATGTAGTCTAATTTCATATTTA
>JAUZNK010007767.1:0-24972 GCA_035046665.1 Euphysa ruthae
AGAAATATACTACAAAGGAATATAAAGTTTAAAGCAATTTTAGAAAATACCTCATTATATATATATATATATATCAAATTCAAACTGGAACTCCAAGGTATTTAAGGGTTTTTTCCCTCTCATTGCAATGAATACCTGGGAGAGGGTTTTAAATGGAATAATTTCATTGTGAAATAATCGTCTTGAAAGACTATACTTACAGGGTCATTTTTGTCATAATTAATGAGAGTGTGATTCGAAGTTCTGTTTGAAAACTGTTTATTTGCTACACCAGCTCCAACAACGGTTGAAAGGAGCGTCAATGTTGGTATGACCGAGAAAACTATCCTAAGGATAAATTTCTGTTTTGACAAATCTCCCACTTTTGAAATCAAATAAGACAAGTAAGTATGTATCCAGCAATATAAAATTCCAAATCCAAAACACATAAAAGCGCCTATTATGTGCACCGTCAAAACATTACTTTCTTGGAAATTTGCTACCAACATAGCTCCTATAGCAGACAAAAATCCAAAAAACATTGCAATGTCATTAATAATATGAACTCTATGTGTATCTATATTGTTAAAACGTTCGAAATAACCATGTTGTATTCTAACTACGACCAAAACAAATATAGATGCTAAATTCATAAACATTCCAAAAACACAACTAGCGGGCGGCTTGGTACCAGTATCGCTTATATATGGAAATAAGCTAGGGACATGTTCATAACCAACTGAAACAGCATAGCCGCAAACCATTCCAAAAAGAAGACACAGCACAAACAATGAAATAAAATGATGGGAAGCGCACCAGCGAAAAATTAAAACTTCTGTTCTTCGAGGACCAGCCATATTTTAAAAATAAACTAAAATAAAATCGCATATACAACGGAAAGAAATAAAAATATGCCATTTTAGGACTACCATGAAATTTATAGAAACCCAGACCCAAAAAAAAAATTATATTTGATTAGTTAAGCATTAGCTTAGTTGGTTAATTATTTCTTATTGGCAGAAGAGCGAAATTTTTATTCTTCGAGGAATTCAAACCAAAACTCAAAAAATAAAAACCATGTGAATTTGTTGTTTGATTCCAAGCAATATTTAGTAAAGCCAGATATTGAAACTACCCTATTTTAAAATACGTTTATTATTTATATTGGTTAGCAAACTAAATATTTATTATATAAGTCGCAAATTCATTTTTTCGTACGACTTTGAATAAAGTACAGCATTTATTGAAAAGAAACTAGATACATTGTTCTGTCATGTGACACAGAATATTTATATTCGTGCGGATTAACTCTGTTAATGATAATTCAGCTCAAGAAAGTCAACACATTTTAATTGAAACCATTTTATATTACATAAACAAGATTTTAAAACTATAAAAAGTTCAAAAACTATCGCATGAAAATGTTAATAAATAGTTTTAATAATTAAAAAAAAAAAAAACGTTGGCGACATCATTATCTATATAATGCTTAAATGTTGGCGACATCATTATCTATATAATGCTTAAATAATCAGTACTAGAAAAAATGTATCCCTGAAAAAACACGCCGTTTTTTTTTTTTTTTTTTTTTTTTTTAATTTGCTCTAAATTTCATTTTATAAAAATTTATTATTTCAAAATTTATAAATATTACCCATTTATAAATATTACCCATTTATAAATATTACCCATTTGGAAAAAAGATTATAATTATACCGCATCCAAGACAGATCAGCCGTCTTGAATTCAAAATAGCGAATATGGCTAGATATTTAAATTTAAAAAAAATAGTAGTGAGGATTTACTGTCTCATAGAAAATATAAGGTCCATATTATATATGTATAAATAATAATAATAAAAAAAAAAAAAAATAAATAAAAAAAAATAACCAACAATGAATATACAAAGATATTAAAAACTTTTAGACCAAATTTTGTTTAATGATATAAAATATAAGTATTTACGCATTTAATATTCAAAGCTTAATGTATATAGAGAACAAAACCACGCTGTTTATGCGCGAATCGAAGCCTACAAAATAAATTTCGGCAAGAATATCGAAAGAACCCATGTTTGAGGTGCTGAATGAAAGTCGCAAGAGTTCTGTGAAAATTACCTTCTGTAAGATTTACGTGTTATTGTGGTTAGTAAAAACAAAGAGTAAATGTAAAAAATAGAAATGCACACGAAGAGAGAGAGAGAAAAAAAAATGATTCATACAGTTCAATTACATGCTTACAAGAGTTTTTTGGTTGAACAAAATTTTTTCTATGATTGGATCGTAAGTTGAACTTTGAGTTATTTAGCTCAAAAAAAGATTGAAATTTTGAGGGGCTTGTTTTTTATTAACTTTAAACATAAATATTAGGACTTGGGGTAAATATTAAGGTTGTGAATGCGTAGAATCTTAAAGTCCTCAATTACAGGAAATGCGCTATCAAGTCTCTTTTTGTATGTTATGATTTTGCATGCATGCTTTTAAAGGTTTTTCTAATTTTAATAGCTTGGTTTTGTGAGTTGCCCCCATACAATATTAGCATAAGTAAGGTGACTGTGAATAAAACTGAAATACAAAAGTTTACGAGACTGAAAATCTCGATTTGTAGAGAAGACCAATAGCACACGCGAGTTTAGATTCAAGGGTTTTAATGTGATTTTTTCAAGATAAGTTTTCATCAATTAATACACCCAGGAATTTAAAGCAGCAATCTCATTCAATGGTTTTGTTATTCATCGATAGATTTGAGAATTTTAGAGCAAGGTTATCAGATTGGGTCGTCATGTGGAATAGTGTGAATTTATTTTAAAACTGTGTTTTTATTCAAGTCAAATTGCTTTCTGGATTTAATATTTCCCTTTTACTCCATAATAATCTAATTTGTGTAACAGGACACTATGATCAACTTTATCGAAAACTTTAGAGAGGTTAATAAAGACACCTAGTAAAAATTTGTTGTCTTCGAATGATTCATATATTTGATTAACAAATTCGAGGAAAGCATGTTGAATACAACTATTTATTTGAAATCCAAACTGTTTATTATAAAGCAGGTTATTTGACGTTATAAAATTTGACTTTCTTCGATAGTCTTAAATTCCACCTGATTTTAAACAGATTTATTGACTCAGTCATGGAAAATATGCTAAAGAATACGAATTTCAGGTACTCTTATAGTCTTAAAACGGGAAACTCTAAATCTTCTCTTGGGAAACTTTAAATCTAAATTTCAAGCTTGGCTGAAAAAAAAAAAAAAAAAAATTTACCCAGGTTTCACGACCAAAAAATCTGAAAACTTTTGAAAAGAAATTCTGACACAGTCATTGAGAAGTGAAACTCAGAGACAAAATCATTAACAAATTTCAAATTACAGAACTTTTGCCAGCGATTCAAAAGGTAAAACTCAATTTGAAAAGCTTTAAAAACAAAGAAAGTTCAACATGAACGTTTTGAATATAGTATGTATTGAAGCATAGTAGCTAGAAAACAAATTTTTCTCCATTCCAGGATATTTTAGACAAATAGGCAGTCATGTAATGATTTCACTATTACTAACAGCAATATTTGTAAAAAGGATGTCATATCCATAGTATAAATAAAACAATATAAACCTTAATTATAAAAAAATGTTATGTTACAAAAGTTTTAAGACTAAAAATAGATAAAAAAATATTATTTTTGAATATCACGACAATTTAAGGACATGGCTTAGTTAAACAAAACACGGACTTTGGTAGGTGATTTGTACAGTAATAGGTTAATAAATCTTTTAAACATCTGAAATCCTTATCTTTTGGGTCCAAGTAAACACACCCCTAAAACAAAGAATAAGAAAATATTAGCTTTACTAGAATTCTTTCACACCCATTATGACCACGTTTATTTATAGCCAAAACAACCAAGAAGAAAGCATGGAGTACTTCTTAAAACCTCATACCATATTTTTTTCGCAGATAATTCCACTCTTTTCCCTATTTATCTAAAGTGTTCTAGCATAAAATAAAAGATCTTACATTTAGGTGTTAAGAGAATTTCATTTGGGTAAAAAAATACATCAAATAAGGTCTTGCTTAACTCAAATTTTTGCAAAAAAATTTAACATGTAACCAAAATTCTGAGCAAAGCATGGATTTGACAGTGGAGAACATCTGACAAGAATATTCGAATAAAAAAATCAATAATTTATATTTACCATTTTGTATAAAGAGGTCTAAGCAAGAAAAAACCTATCTTAATATTTGCTGTTTTACAAATGAATGAAAATATATCAAAAATTAACAATATATAATATGAAGATTAAAACTGAAAATTGAAATTTATAATGATGAAAATTATAAAGATATTAGCCACAATTAAAGAAGTATTTTGCTGCAAGTAAAAAGATCTTAGCCTCAATTAAAGAGGTGGTGCTCTGACTTTTTCAGTGCCGTGATGCAACAACTATTAATTATACTTGCTCTGAGCCTTGTTTAAGATAATGACAATTTTTTTTATATCAATAGGCATATTCAAAGAATGCAGAGACATTGCAAGAAGGTAATTGCTTATAGTTCCTAACTGTGAAATTTTTTTGATTTAACCTGAAATAAATAACCATATATTAATATTTTTTACTGTGAAACATGATAAATACCAGTTCGGTTATTTGGCTAGGGAATGGTACACTTGGATAGCAAACCCTCTAGTGTGTAACCCCACCATTAAAGGATCCAGATCCTATATTGGTGATAGTAAGGGCATCCAACTGTAACACTTCATCAAACAATTAGATCTACCTGCAACACACGCTAAAATATGAAGATTCTCACTGCAAACAACCAATTTTATTAAGTGTTTGCTGCAAAAGCAGATGATAATAAACATGTATGATTATGGGATTTGAGAGATTTTTTTTGCACTTTTTTTTCCGAATCATTTTCAAACTAATCCTTTGGTCTTTGAAGTTGCTTTGAACATTGAACTTTTATTGAAGTTGGTTGGTTTAAACAGTAATCTACCTTGAGCTAATATTTTTTAGCAAATAAATTTTTTGATTACAGCTCTTATCAAAAAATATTAAGGTGCCAGACAAGATTTCTCTTTCTAAAAATTTTAGTAGTGCTGTAAGTTTCGCCTGCATTGTTGAGCAAAACAAAGCTCAACAAATATTCATGTAACTACTTAGATGACATAAACCTCTTATTTATTGCTGTGACTTAAGCCACCATCTTTCCAAATGAATAAACTCCAATCTTGCATGTAGAATCATGGCTGCAATCTTCAAAATAGTTGGTATTGTATTTTTGTATTTCAAATATGAAATAGATATTACAATACTGTATATTATATTATATTTTATTGTATATTATTATTTATATTATATATTATTGTACATTATATTGTAAATATTATAATATTGTATTTTTGTATTTCAAATATAAAGTAGATATCAAATAGATAACAAAATCTAAGGAAATAATTTATTTGAAAGAACTCAGATATCAAAGGACTGTGAAAAACCTATTGTTATTCCCTTATTCCTGGGTCAAATTCTCCTTACCTTTTTTTCTCATTTTTATATCATAGACTCGCCAAAACTAAAATGTCTTGCATTTGCAAATTTTTATATATTTATAGTTTAAATTTTGACAATTAGGACAAAAAGTTATGATGTGTTTTGTCAAAAGATATCTTCAGGAGGTAACAAATATAGTGTGTAAAATTTACATAAAGTTTATAATATCTTTAAAATATTTTCTAAACTTTACCCCCTTTCCGAATATTTTGAAGTGCTTCACATTACATGAATTGTCAGCTAGAACACTCAAGACCAGACTCTAAAAATACAAAAACAATAATGAATAGTTTTTAAAAAAAATGAAAACAGTTTTTAATAGATGATTGTTAAAGCCAGGAAATTCAAAAACGCTCTTGGTACAGGGGCTATTCAAAAAATAATATGTCTATTTCTGGTGATCAACATGAGGGAATCTCAGTTCACCAAACTCGCAATTTTTTTAATTATTCGTTTTGGCAAAGGCAAAAAAAAAAATCAAAAAACCTTATACTTATATAATTGAAATAAGCACGCTTTAACGTTTTACTAGAGACAGCATTGGAAAAACTTGATGTCCTGTTTACATTATAAATGTTATTTAGTCTATAGATAAAAATCAGTTTAAACAACGACAGAAAATTTTTTTCAAAACTTTGAGAAGAAAGGAACTGCAAACCCCCTTTTTATTTAAAAAAAACATATCGCTCAATTAGATTAACACAAAAATAGCCATTTTTATGAATTTCCTGAGCCTTAGAACCTGTGAGAGCAGCATACAGTTATACAATTAACATTTTTACGGCATGTATTTTTCCTGAGTCTTTAAATAGAGGTGAAAATTTTTTAAAGATTTATTATGTTAGTGTCTTACATATATGCATTATTATATTCTAAGTATCACTATGTTTTATGTGGCATCAGGAACGTTGAACTGAAGAGCTATCTGATTGAATAGATTTGATTTGTTGCATCCAAAAAATAAAAATGGCTTCACCCAAGAATAATCATTCAGATTATGACCCTATTCATAAGGTTTGCTGAATTAATCTGCTGTTAGTCACATTGCAACAGGTTTATGGAAAGCATTTTTATTAAGTGTGACCTTAATTTGTTTGTGGTATGTTGCATAATCTGTTTCAGGAAGAACGTCATACCAAAAGTGAAAAATCTCCTTGATATTGATTTATTATTTGCGATGTTGTTAAAGTATTGAGATCATCTTTGCCAGATCTAAATGTTTCTCAAACTGGCATATGCGTGGCAGGGTTTTAAAAAAAAAGGCCAATGAGGTAATTGAATGATGGTAACCAGCAAATAATAACAAAAACATGTCTTGTATTTTAAGTCATTCCAAGTAAAGCATTGTTATTATTTTAACGTCAAGTTCTAGGCATTCTAGTCAAAAAGATAATGCTAATAAAATAAGTCAAATTACAGATTTATATGTCCAACTTTACATCAAATAGTTAAACAAATTTGTAGCTATTTTATGCATAGTTGTAAACACTTGATTATGTATTACTTCCCAGATTTTTGGTTTAAAGAATTAAACCATAGATATATTACTGAAAAGGAAATTCAACGCTGCAAAAAGTCTTAAACTCAGCGTTTATTTCTATTGTTCTCCTCTTTGTTTCGGAAATTCTTTGATCTACAAGGCGTGTTATCGTCTTCCCACTGAAATTTGAATTTGCCACCATCTTGTTTTTGCATTGATTGGTGAACAACTCATATAAACTACATTTGCTTTCTTGTGTGCTTTAAAATGTAGGACTTCTAGTATCATAAATATAGTACTGTTTCATGGCCTTTTGACATTAAAACACATGGCTTTACAAATCTTTTATGTTGTTCTGTATGAAGGAAAAACATTTATATATCTTGTATAACTGAATTTAATCTATTGATTGTACAAAATTCACAATCTAATGTCAAATTTGCCCTTTTTCTAGGCAATTTCTTCTTTATGGGGTTTCAAAGCACATAGGTTTTCATTTAAGTGTGTAAAGATTTAGATTTAGTTAATGTAATGGACTGATTTATGTTTAATTTTTAAGTGCTGGACCAAAGTATTTATAGCATCTATTTAAACTGACTTGAATCCTACAATTAGTTCTCGTACCCAAAGTTTATTAATATGCAAAGAAGATCTGGTCTTTCAAATCTCTTGCCAGCATAATTTTGGATATCACTCTTTGTGTAAATTTCAAGCTAGGCTTAAAAGTACAAAGTCATGAGCATGACGCCCAATATACTGTTTTTTGTGCAAAGCTTTTTACAACTAACAACAACATATCGAAAACTCTATGTATAATGAAATACATGCCAAAAGTGACAGCCAATTCCATTTTGAAAGCTTTGTGGGAAATGTGTTATTGAGATATCTCACTGTAAATGTAGAAACAGTAAATATTTTGTGGAAAGGAGTAGAATTCAAATTACTTCTTCGTGTTAGTAAGCAAATTTATATAACCGTGCTAAATATTTCTGTCTTTACTCATCAGTTCACATATTTTTCAAATATTCCAACATGTAATTTTGATCATTTGTCATAGAAAAGATTAATAGTAAATTGATTCTAAGGTAAAAACTATTCCTAAGATGAGAGTAATAAATTTTTTCGGAAGATAATCTGATTCGTAAGGTATTGTGATTATGATGGATTTTGCGCCTAAGATATCGTACTATTGTAGCAACCAGACCCTCGAGAAGAGATAGAAAATATTATACTATTGTATCAACCAGAACTCTCAAGAGGTAATTTTGATTTATGGAACCTCAAAGACTGTATTACAGCTCTAACTATGGCATTACTTGTCTACCTTTATCCAAGGTACTTTAAAAAAAAACTTGGTAGGAAATGTAAAAAAAGATTTTTTCAGATATCATAAATTTATAAATATTTCTGAAAATTTTAATTTAAAACTTCACAAGACAAGCAGAATCAATTGGATGGTTTAAAATACAGATTAGTTTATTACAAGGGACTAGCATAAAACAAAGAATTTTTACCTTATCACCTTTGGAAAATCTAATCAAATAGCAACCAACAACTGTGTGATTTATCAGGTATCTGAAAATAAATGTTCAACATTTCTTTTTCATGTCTTATGTTTAACAAACTAGGTTTAAAAATGTTCATTGTGAATCTAGCAATAATTTATGAAAATTATATATCTGCTAGTCTTTCATAAAAACTTAATTATTGATTTCAATCCTTGGTAAAACACCTAATTGATAGTTCCAATTTGTTGTAAGCAAAAAACAATAGTTAAAATTCATAGTAAACAACATTACTGATGGTTTAAATTCGTTGTAATCAACTTAATTGACAATTTCAATCCTTAATAAACAACCTTTAGGATTCAGAAGATTTATCTCAAAATTTTGTAAATTTCAGATTTTGCCAATAAAATACGTTCTAGAACATTTTTAATAATTTTGGCTTGCTGTTCATTTTAAAGATATTTGAAGACAAGAGTGGTTTTTGTAATTTTGCTGCCCGAATACAAGTCACTGCTTAACCACGAGAATGTTCAGCCGGTCAAGTCAGAGACCAAATCATTGAGCAACGCTTCTAAAACTATAAAAATTAACCAAATAAATCTATGATTGCTAAAGAAATGATAAAATATTTGTTGAAACTTCACAAAGATGTTTGAGCTCAAATTCTCAGTTAATTTTTAGAGACTAAGAAAAAAATTCTCGGTAGTAAATTATTTTGAAGAGAAGGATTGTAAAATCCAAACAAAAAAAGAAGCAATAATTTTTGACAAAAGTTTAAATTAAACGGCCTTGGTTATACAAATAAATCTGCTTAAATCTGCTAAAAGGAAATGATCTAAAACTTGACAAAAATCTGAAATTTTGCTAAAGAATGGCTTCATTAAGGTTCCATTTCAAGAATATTTTCCAAGGCTCCAAAAGTGATAAAGATACCGTATATACTAAAGTTATAAAAAATTTCTTTATAAGATATATTTCCATGTTATAAACGATTTTATGTGTACCTGCTGGCAGACTCTCTATCCAAACCATCGTGACAAATACTTTCCAAATCTCCATCCATCTAAAGTATAATAAAATAATTTAGAGAAAAGAATAATTTAAAAAGCTGGAACAACTAATAAATCCATGAAAAAATATTAGGATTAAACAAGTAATTAAACAGCATAAACAAAAAACAATGAAATTAACTCTTTAATTTATTTTTATGACAAAAGCATCCTACAAAAACATAATATTTAATGGTTAATGGACCAATGTGAAAAAATGAAGGATTACTGGGAATTATATAAGAAGTGCATCTTTGCCACCATAGATACACAAAAAAAAAAAAAATTAAAAAAAAAAAAAAAAAAAAAAAAAAAAAAAAAAAAAAAAAAATTATTCGATTGATCCATAAGTTTGAAATTTAGCAATCACTGATTCAGCTGTTTTGACTAAAGATAATATGAAAGATCCTAAAAGTGACTTTAGTAGATTAAATTATTCATTATTATTCTGACCTATATTTTACTTTAATAGAACAACTAATAAACACAGGTATTAACTGTTTGCAGTTAGATTTAAAAAATTAAGTTCAATTTCCTTTTTATAAAATATCATTAGGTAATACTGACAACATCATGGACATCATTATGAGTATCATAAACGGTAGTAATAAAAACTTTTTAACTCAAAGGAGAAGAAAAAAATAGTGCTTGGGATAGTTTAATTCAAAACTGTTTTAACTTGTGTTTAAAATGAAGCAAAATATTACAACTTTCCTTTATTTAATGGCATTACCTAAAAAGCATTCCTGGGTATTATTGTTCAGATTTTTTGCAAGTTTTACAATTTGAGGTTTCTTAGCTGTTTGCTAAAAGTTCCGCATAAAACACATCCATTAAACATGCCCATAGTATCTACTAAACATGCCCATAGTACCAAAAACACTTTTTATAAATTTTTACATACTCAAAGAGTAACTTCTAGGGAAAAATTGCCTTGTTTTGCACATGCTCAGGTCTGTCTATTACTATTTTTTTGAAAAAAAATACAATTTTCTAAAATCAAATAAAATTTTTGTTGTTTAATCCAATCATTGTTCTAAATTTAAGATCTGAAAATATTGTCAAATGGCTGACAAGCCAAAATTAACAGAAATAATCAAATTTAACCTCGAGAGAACTAAAGGTTTTTGTTGAGAAACATTAATTTGATCTATCTGTAAATTTTAACATAATAGCGGTGTTAGCACAAATTTTTTAACAAAATTAAAAATTTCAGCTGAATACGTATCAAGTAAAATCTTAAAATCTTAACAAGTAAATTTGTTGAACACAAACATTAATAAATTTATTGCACCCAGTCGGCTTAGTAGGTGGCTTAAAAAGATGACTTGCTTTAGAAATCTTTAAGTTGGAGCATATAGTAACAAAAAAAAAAAAAAAAAAACAAAAAAAAAAAAAAAAAAAAAAAAAAAAAATGTCATGGGTTATGTTACGGGCACAATGGTATGTTTTTATCCATTTTTATGCAAAAATCAATTTGTGAAAAGCTTTGATTGCTATAAATTTACGTTAACATATGAGTTGAAAAGATTGATACAAAAGTAAAACAACTGCGTTCAAGGTATTTGAACTTGGTAATGTATATTTATTTTATATTTATTCAATTTAGCAAAATATGTCTAATAAGGTCCAGAGTGTTACTGAATAGTGAGTTAACAAAAACCATGCCAGGTGGCAATATTGTCCATTCCAGTAGGCAATACGATCTTTTATAGCTTTAATACAGATAGCAGTAAGATCTTTATAAGTTTTTATCTCAGAGTCAGGTGACAACATGAGTCTCAAAATTTCACGCCAAAGTGCTTTGTTAACATGCAACATGTTTTTAAGGTTTAAACACCAACTAGCAGTTTTCTTACTCAAATTTCTCTTTTTGATAACATGCTAATAAACATATTCATAAATATCTTCAGAGATGTCTAGAACAAATGGATATGGCAGCACTCTTTTAAAACTAGATGTGTTGTCTCAAACCTTTCTTAGCTTTTTCCAAGGTGTAGTATCCAGACCAGTCACTGCCCTTCTCTTGCGCTAAAAAGAAATTTAAAAAACTTATAATACCTCGTAAGTTAAATAAAAAAAGAAGACATAATAACATTGGGAAAAACAGGTTTCAAAATTTATGATTTGTTAGAGTTCCAAATAAAACTCTCAATAAAAGGGATTATCAGTTACTAGCCTAATTTTGGATACAAATATGTCATTTGATATAAAAAATGTTTTACACAACACAACTCTATGGATTTCCATAATGACATTTAACATTAAAATTGTTTTTTAAAGGAAAATTTGCTTCTCCAGAATGGGTGTTTTGGTAGCTATATTAATACAAAGTTGCAACTAGAGCAGTAAGTTAATTTTTGGTGGTTTTTCAAAAATATAGTTTGAGAAACTTTTTATTTACTACTGGTGTTTGAAAACACTATTGAAAATACTATTTCCCAGTATTACTTAAATTAAAATAATGTGGTATGAAACTACTAACTGCATTGATTGCTGATAATGGTGCAAGTGAATCAATTAAAAGTTGTTGTTGATGTTGGTTACCACTGTTGCCAGGGATTTCCTTAAAACGATAGATTAATAACTGTTACAAAATTATTTTGGTCAAAACATAAAAATCTAATTATTATGTAACAAAAGCACAAGACACAGTCAACAAACCAAAATATGCTCAATACAAAATTATTAGGAAAAATAAAGTAAATTCCTATGATATAATTTTCAAAAAATGTTTATTTTTGGGTAAATCTATAAAAAAAGGGCCTAATTATTTGATGAAGTGTTAGAGCAAAATTTTAATAGGCAGGATGCCCTTTCTAATGTCAACCTGTTTACAGTAATACAGGAACTGAGTCCTTTTTATTGAGGGGTCACAAACAAAAAGATTTGCCTCCAAAGGCTAACAACCATTCCCTAGCTGAGTGAATTGTACGCGCCAGATAATAAACTAGTAATTGCCAAGTTCCCTGGAAAAATTAAGCATAATTTACAACCATTCCTAGACAAGTGAACTGTACACGAAAGATACTAAACTGGAATTTGGCCAGAAAGATTAAGCATAACTTTAGTGTAATCTCTTAAAAATCCAGACTTACATAAATTATCAGAAATAAATACAAAAGTACAAAAATATTCAGCATGGTAAAGTGCAAGTTCTTGGAAATGAGAAACATTTAAAATATTGGAAGTAAGGATTTTTTTAGCATAATTAGGAAATTAAGAATAATGGAATCAGAACTTCTGATGCTGAGAGTCTGAATGAGTTCAATATTTACTTCCTTAATGCAATTTAAAAATTTTTTATATCATTAATTTATATACTATAATTTTCACAATTTTTCTACTTTTAATTACATTCCATTTTTATTAAGAATATATATTTTTTTATATAGCCACATAACTTGGTTCTGGTTTAGGTCCTTTGTTGCACAGGTAATACATAAAGCATAAGGCAAAAACCTCACAAACACCACTACGTAGTTTTAAATATATTTATATGATCATTTTTTTTAATGCTCTTTAGGTGATCTTTAAATGGTAATCCAAGTTATATTCAATGAAATTCGATTCATTAACATGATTCAATTTCAATTTCAAAAAAAAAAAAGTAAAAAAAATTATATATAAATTATCAGAGAAAACATTTTATAACATTATAGAAAAATTTCATACAAACACGAATTTATAATACATAGTTAAACAAAACAATTAGAAAAAAAATGAATCAGAGATAAACTTTAAAAAAGTCAACTAATCACTTTTTTTCTTCTTCTCTATTGTGCTGCATATTACATTGAAAACAAAAATATTTTCAAATTAAAAAAAAAAAAGAAAAAAAGAACTTAAGCAGATTTTATTTTTATATTTAAACTTTAATGTAAAATTTTAAACAGAAAAGAAAAATAAACCCTAAAAAAAAAAAAAAAAAAAAAAAAAATAGTAAAAGATGGATAAGTGTAATTGTACCTCACTGACTTCATCATGGAACTCAAGTGGAATACCTAAAAAATAATAAATAAACTAAATATTTTTAAAAGTGAATGTACTGAATGTGTTTTTTTTCCTCCAAAAACAGCTGAATACTATCAAATATGAAATTAAGATGGTAATACATCTTTCTACCCTAAATCACATAGCTTTAGTGAATACTTCATAAAACCCTGATAAAATTATTATTTGAGGTAATTACCATTCATAGATTGAGATACGAACATCAAAATTTACACAAAATCTCATTTACTTTACATTTAATCAGAATATCATTTTGTTATATAAAAAAAAATAAAAAAATTCATTTTAATTGTCGAGGAATTAACGTTTTTAATCAAATTGTACTTCAATTGAAATTCACAAAAACTAATGTCAACTAAAAAAAAGATGTTAGGATTTCATTCCATGTGAATAGATTAAAAGTAAAAAATGCCAAACTATCTTACCAGCTATGTCTGAAGCTTTTTTACCGGGATACAGCATTTCATATCTATGTCTAAAAATAAAAATATTAAAAATAAAAAAATTATAATTGCATTTTTGGTTTAAGCTTCAAGGGAATGTTCACTAAAAAAAAAACAAATTCATCTCAGAGTATGAAAGTAAAACCTTCTGTTTTAATCACATCACAATATGGCAGACAATGTTTTAATAATATATAAAGAATCAGAATTTTGTTTTATGTGACTATAATATAATAACACACAATCAACAGTAAACAGAATGATATGCTATCAAGCTGAGGATATTGAAGAATTAATTTGCGTATCTAACCATTATAAAGACTAACAAAATTCTAAAGCTGTTTTAAAATCTACATAGACTTGTTCTTTCACGTCTTTCATAAAACTAAAACGAAAGGCTGTATTTCAGAACACAGCAATCTTAGGCAGTTTTATACCAAATATCTAATACACTTAAAACAAAAAAGACCCTCTGTGTATATAAAATAAATTTAAAAAAAAAAGTAATCCATTTAGTTTTAGGCCTCAAAAATCTCTTCAATCAGAATTTAAAAAAAAAATGGACTTATAAAGAAACCAAGAAAACATAGAACAAAACTAGTTAACACACAAGACTGTAGCTGCTAACTTTTTTTAAATCATCAATTAAGCCCTTCTACACAGTAAAATTCTATAATAAAAGACAACATACTTTACAGTTTGGAGTTCGTATTCACAGTTTCCCATAGCTTGCTTAAGTTCATATAAAAGTAATAGTTGGTTTCTATAACATAAAAACAAACAAAAAGTAGCAAAAACTTTACTCAGATTGTATATTAGAGTAGTCATAGTGGTGCGAGCAAAATAAATATGGCTTTTACTGGAAAATACCACTACTTTATGGTCCTAAACTTATTTTATCAAGCTAACATAACATGTATAAACCATATCAGCACTGAAATAGGGTTATAGATAGGCAGCCAAATCAAATAAATCAACAAGAGGTTTTTAAATTTTATTGGCAATAAAACTGAAAATGAAGAAAAGGTCATTGAGAGTTTTAGAAAAGAATTGCAGCGGAAACAAATGGATAAATGTGTGAATAAGTGAGTAAAAGCCTTTACGTCTACAAGCACTTATTCCAGAAAAAATTCTAAAAAATATTTCTCAGGAAAAAAAATTATTGAAAATTAACTAGGTGAAATAATGGATCTTATGAGCTAACTTTTAACAAAAAAAATAAAAAAAATGACAACATTTATAATTACTTAGTTCAGATATTGAGATATATTGATTTCTATTTCTTGATAATAAATAAAAAATAAAATTTTACCTGAGCTCGTTGAAATTTTGACAAATATCTTCAGTAGGCATCGGAATGATATCTAAAAATAATAAAGAAAAATAACTCTGAATTAAAGTCTAAAATTATTACTTTTGTCTCTTAGCTAGCATAGCTATGTAGTTCCATCTATGTATAAAATATCATCATTGTTTTTAAGATGAAAAGTAATATAACAACAATAACAAGTAATATTTTAAATTTCTTGCATCAGTAATTACTACTAAACAACTGTATTGGCAAAATAGAGCATCTCATAATTCACGTTTACTTTTTTTCATTTTAATATTACATAGACAATGCATAGTTAAAGAATATCTAAAATATATAAAATATTAAAAATATTTTGTTATTATTCTCTTTCATTTATTGAAATTACTTTTATTATTTTTTTTTTTCAAATAATTTTTTGTAATTGAAAGATGCTTAATATACCTTTTTTTTTAAATACCCATCAGATAATCGGTAAACTGGTCTGGAGAATTGAAGCAATAAATTCATAAAACAAGTTTGTTATAATTTCCTTCCAATGGACAATTTATTTTTTCATCTACAATGGAATTTTTGATTTTTGTTGTGATAATTTTAACTATGTTTTTAGTACAGCTGTAGATTGATGTAACTGTGTTGCGGTTAAAAATGTTATGTAAATTATTTTCGCGTGGGAAGTGTTCATATACGAAACTCAAAAATTTCTCTCCAATATACATTGAAACGTATGATTTCTGTTTTCTAGTTATTTTTGATTTTTCTAACCAATTTACCAACCACTCTCTTAAAAACTCCCCAAAGTAATGTCAAAACAACAATGCACATTCTTTTTCGTCTACTATTGGTTAAAAAATAGTAGGGCTTCTTCCACAGCGCATTATGGATGTTTTTGTGACACTAATTTTGAAATGCTTTTCGTAAAATCCTACTGAGTCTTCTAAACAAACTTAAACTTGCCCAAAATCTATATTTGTACCAAATTTTAAAGAGAAACAGAACATTTGTTTTTTCAGGCTGTTTTTGCAAACAAATGGTTTTTCTAACATTTTATGTTTTGAATAAGCTTCTCTGTGATTTATTTCAAAGTGTAAAAAGGATCTATCTCAAGGAAATTAATTTTAAATTATTTTGAAAAAAATTTTAATAAACAGCCCACCTACTCCCAGCTCTTCAAGAAGTTGTTCAACAGCTTTTGATTTTTTGCTTCCAACTGAAGGTGGCATTTTTAACTAAAAGGAAAAATAAAGAAAATTTTTAATAAAACTTTAAAAATTCTTTCTTTTCTTTAACATGAGATAATAACGCTTTTGGACAAGGATTAACGTACACCAGCTAATTTCAGTTATTATATCATCTTCATCATTAATATCAACGTTATCATCATTATGGTCATACGCTTTACTGACATTTGAAATTAGATGACAGCTTTTCCAAAAAATAGTGGTTATTATGCAAGTTGAATTTGAATTTCTAATTTGACTAATGATTTACAGACAACATTCTTGTGACAAGTTCTAGTGATTAACAGATTCCTCAAAATAAAGGAAAAACTAATCAAAATCTATGACTCTAAAACCTAAAAACATAAATTCCAGAAAATATATTCAAAATATTTTTGAATATTACTTAAATTCCAGCAAAACTGAACTTTCAGAAAAGATTCATAAACGGAAAATTTTTGGCACGTCTCCCCAAAATTATTTTGATTATCATCAAAATTGACTGACATCCCAAAAATTAATGAAGACCTAATTAATAATTAATAATCAGATTCTAACAAGAATTTCTAATCTTTTAAGTAAATAAAAAGTAACGAAAGAGCTGTAATAAATTTTTTAGAACTAATTAGCAGACCCAAAAAACAATACTTCCTCCTAATTGGCTTAGGGGAAAACATGCCCTTTATAGTCATTTAATTTCACACAAAATTTAGAAAAAATAAAGGCTACAAATGTTGTTTTTAGTCCTAAAATGACTTTTTTAGGTCCTGGGAGAATAGTCAAAAACTACCAAACAAGAATTATTAGGCCAATGTTCATGGTCCAACGATCATCAATAGTCAATGGGTAAAAAGGTTTTCCTCATGGTAACGCAAAATTAAAACAAAGTCAATGAACAGATTTTGATTTTTTTTCAAAGCGATTTTGTTCAGTAACAAAACAATTATTATTTTTCAAAATCTAAAAACAACACTTTTCTATATTTATGACATCAAAATAATAATACAAAACCCACATTTATCAAATGAAAATTTAAACAAAAAAGCTTTTTTAATAGTTTGAAATAGAAGTTGTTATTTTAGCACGTGAATTGTTAATTGTTATTAAATCACTATTTTTATTCACTATCATCAAAAACAAATTCCAAATTTTTAAACCAAAAACTTAAAAAAATTAATATTTTTATAGATGGATTTCACAATACCTTACTACTTCTTAGGAATATACCAGAGCCTTTGATGTCTGGAAATTTGATACCACTTTGGTCTTTATTTGATTTGATAATCTCACCCTCACGTTTCTTTTTATTCTTTTTATTAAGTTTTTTTTCTCGCCTATAACAAAAAAATAATAATTGTATAAAAGGATTTCATTTTTTTAAATAATCATACTAAATATGTTAGATTCTCCTTAACAACCACAAGCTTGCATTAAAACACGATTGCATAATTATCAATTTATTGATAAACCATTGAAAATCTGCTTCAAATGATCTAAACAAAAAAATAGAGGTTCGGAAAGACTTTCTGCAAAAACACCTAAAAATAACTATCAAAAACATATTCTTCAAACAAGTTTTTCTTTTGTCAATTATGAAGTAAATATATTCAGCATTAGCAGCTCTTAAAAGTAAAGAAAAGAATACTAATCAACATTTGTTGTATTCAAAAAAAGCTGTGAGAACTAAAGATCTCTTACCTTTGAAATAATTCATAATTTGACCCTTTTTGGGCCTGTGTCAGAAACCAAAAAAAATCTTTAGAATATATGTTCTAAAAAAATTATCACAAAGTCTTGGTTAGTCAGAACAATTTCTTGATAAAAAGCAGAAACTGCTGCTATTTTTAATTGTTTCATTTACACTGCATAAATATGCCGTAAATTAGCTAGAAACAAACAATTTGATTTTTTGAAAGTAATAATAATATTCACCTTTGCTTATCACTGATACCCAATCTAAAAAGAAACATTAGTAAATCATTAGGCTGCTAAAATTGAAGAAAACAGGCTCTAAAATAATCACTGGACACATATCCAAAAAACATATTTTTTGGACGGATTTGACTATTACAAAAAAATTGTTGAATGGCAATTTTCAAATTAAAGAAGAATTGATGGCTAGGAAAATTGTAAATTGACATCACTACATCAAAAACATGGCTCTTGAAATAAACCTCATATTAAAAACTTTTATAAGGATAGGTTTATGACATTTTATACAATGCAAAGTAGAACACAAAGAAAGTATCACTTGTGACGTCACAAATATATATATATATATATATATATATTTATTATGTTTTTAATAGAAAAGTTCCAAAAACATTCCATAAAAACTTTCAATATAAATTTATAATATACTTTTTTTATCAAATTTTATCAACTTTATTATTTTCTAGTTAGGCATATTTTAAAAATAACAAAACCAGAGGAAATTTTTTTTTAACCAATCTATATTATTTATAATATTTATATTATTATTTATATTTACTATAACACCACTTATTCAACATTTCACAAGAAAGGAAAATTTAACTCCAAAAAAACTACATTCGTGGAGAAATCAAAATAAACACAGAACAAAGTAGAAATATGCTCAGCATGCCAGAAGAAAAACATACTTGAGAAGATGACTTTGATCAGTGATTAGATTTGTGGGTTTCGTATCGACTGCATGGATTAGTTTTGTGACTTCTTGAGATTTGCGTTCACGGTCTTTTTTACGTGATTCAATTTTTTTCAACTCGGCAACAAGCATTTCTTCTTCTTCAACCTGAATAGGATGGTAAGATTAATAAATATATATAGAAAGGAAAAAAGAAGTAGAAACAGAAAAATCATATGGTTTAACCTTAAATTTAATAAAAAAATTTCGACTGGTACTGGAAAAAGTTTCACAGCAACGTCACAGTCTGACCTTCTAAAACTGAAAAAAGTAATGTATGTTTGAACCAATAATTGGATCTTAGTAATTTTGGACAACAGATATTGTCCTGTAAATGCAGATTGAAGCAAGCGTATGCACAATTGCTACAGAATTGAATATGCAAGAACGCGGATCTTTCAACTTATTCATATTACCATTAAATATATATATGTGATCCCAATTTAACTATTAATCTTTTATTAATTTAGCAAACTAAATTTGCTCTTATTATTATTATTATTATGTAATTTAGAAATTATTTAACTCTTTGGATTTAACAAGCTATACTCGTTAGAGCTTTGCAAACAACATATGATAATTTTTAATACCTGTTCTGGTGTTATTTTGAGTATTTATAACATGTTACCTGTTCTGGTGTTATTTTGAGCATTTATAACATGTTACCTGTTCTGGTGTTCTATCAAATATTTTAATAAGTTGCTCTTTTCTTTTTTTTTCGTGTTCAGCATCATAATTTGGAGGAGAATCTTTAACTTCTTGACCTGGTAATGTTCGAGACTAAAATGAATAAAAAGTACTAAAGCAAAATATTTAAGAACTAAGTTACCTGAAAATGCCAGGAATTAGAGACTTGTTCATGTGCCAAAAGAACTGCAAATATTATTTTGCAAATTAATTTTTAATTAATCAATTTTTTAAAACAAAATAAAAATAATAACCATTTTTGCTTGGCTGGAAAAAATGAAATTTTTATCAAGCTATAAACACTTGAAACTTTAGATCAAAACTCGACTATATTAATAAAATTTGATATGCCATTAATTAAAAATATTGAATTTTATTCTCTTTGGAAAGAAGTAACAAAGGAAAACCATAACAGTTAGCTTTCGAATTTCGTGGTATTAATGTCAGAAGAACTGACAGTAAAATGGGTTAAATCACAAGAGTCAACACCAGAAAAACAAAAAACAAAAAATTCTTTTTAATGAAAATAACCGTGCTTTGGTGTTTAAAAGTAAAATATTTTGTCATTCCAGTGTAACAGGACAGGCTACACCCTCTGGACAGAACAATATAATGATAAGTATTTAAACAAAAATATGATTAAAGTACTTTGGAATATCAAATATTTTTTATGATTGGTTACAATGTACACAGTTTTTAAGTTTGTAAAATGAATTGATATTCAAATGTACAAGTTTTCACCTTTGGAAAGAACAAAAACTCATTTACTTTTCGTAATTTATTTTTATTCTCAATAATAAATACATGTCTAACATAGAATGGTATGTTATATGGTACGGTATTAGGAAATGGTTACGCTATCGCATAGAATTCACTAATTTAACAATGATAACAACATAAAATGTTCATTAATGTTCAACAGATATATTCCTTGAGTTGTAGTGTTTTTGAGGGAAAAGCTTGCTGGAAATGTCAGTCATTACATGGACTCTCTAAACTACAAGTACACGATGACGTTGTGCATCAGACCTGCTGTGGCCATAAACTTGGCATCTGTCACTCAGGTTCGATCTTTCAAAACTTCAGAGGAAACGATATAATATGCAACAAATTGATTTATATACCCTTTAAGCTTTTCATTAATCCTATTGTTCATCTGCTGTACAGCCTTGTCCCTGATACCACTATGATTAACCTCTGTTCCATATAATACAAAGCTAATGCATCGAAAATAGCAATTGCAATCACTTTTGTTTTTGTAAATACACCTAGCTGCTGATAAGTCACAAGGTTTACCGTAAAAAGCTGTTTTCATTGGTTTGATGCCAAGTGCAGCAGCAAGATATTCAATACAAAATGGATTAAACTGACATGTAAACTTTTGTTTTTTTTGAAAGCTACTCAGTATTTTCTTAGCCATCTCATCATTTTCACGTTTTAATGGCATATCCTGACTGCTGTCACGGTCATATGAAGAAAATAATTTAAGGTTTCCGCAATGGTACAGGTTTCTCAAAATGGTATCAGTTTTAAAAATTTTCAAATCCAATTAATTTTGTTAGTGATGCCATAACTTCATATGGTCTAGTCCATAGTAGTTCCATTTTATACCCATTCGATAAATGTGCCAGTTATTTTTAATTTACACTGTTTATCTAATTTAAATGTCTGTATTACTGTTGTGATGTCGGTTATAATTATCCTTTTGCTGACTTAGGGCAGTGGCAATGGTATCCTTAACCTTTGTATTTAGTTCTTTCTGGAAAGTTTTAGCAAAAAAAAAAAAAAAACTTTAAAACAACTTTTTTAAATTTACAAATAACTAAAATCAAAGTAACAAACGCCTAACTATTGTAATACACTATTATTTTCAGTTCACTTTCCCTTTGCCAAATTAATTACACTATGAAATTCCTAAATTAATTTTGAAAAATATTGTCCAATCACATTAGAGTAATTGAATAATTTAGAACTAAACTTAACATGTGTCTGTCTTGTAACTGCTTAGAGAAAAATAATATAAATTATCCTGTTTATAGACGAAATTCGTCTTCTTTCACTAATTTAAATAATTGATGATTCGTTTTTATTCATTCATTCGTCTTTAAAGCTTTTTTTAGACATAACCCAACTTTACTTTACAAACTATTTTCCAAGTTATGAAACATTTAAATGAAACAAAATGCTTATTCAAGGAATAGAAGGGTTCAATTTGAAATATACTATTGATGTTACTTGGAAATTTTAGTAAAAAATATGTCAAAGACTCAAAACCGAAGAAAGGTACTTTTAACATAAATGAACTATTCTTGCTAGGCTTAGAACCCAGGTCTCCATGACTCATTTTTTTAATTAAGCCAAAGCGTTTCAGCCAGCTAAACCACAAGAACTATATAATACGGATAAGAAATGAAAACTGCTAATAGAGAATTAAGTTTGATTCAAATGTTCTTTACGTTGTTACAGCGCACTAAAATCTTAAGATTGTTAAAAAAAAATCGTTTATTTTAAAGGGATTAAAATCAAAAATTTTGATGGACTTTAGCATTTTTATCGAAGAGCTTAGAGGCAAGAATTCTCTGATAAAAGAATGGTCAATGCAGAAGAACCCAGAAATTATTATTTTGTATCAATGTAGAGATAAAGGCAGACTTTTCTGTCTCACTCATTGCTGAAACAAGATAAACGTTCTAGTGTTTGGGGTTCACTGGTATTGTCGTCCCCGTTGTTGATCTGATCTGAGTTGATCTGCGTGATCCTCATAAGCATTTTTATTGCAAATTTTCATAAAAAATAAAAAACTGTTGCAGTTAAGACGGCAGAAATCATAAATTGTTGACGTAATATTAAGGTTTTCAATCAGCAAGCTTATTAAAGTAAAAATGCTGGAAGTATACGTTTTACAGCAATCTGAAAGGTCATTTTTTTTTTAAGAATTTCCTCTCAGGCTCCCACCATTGGGGGAGGGAGAGGAGGCCTTCGGGAAAGATTGAACTAAGTGAACACATAAACATGAGTAAAAACGAGGTAAAAACTGGATTTTATATATTGAGAAAAATCTTATCTAGAATGTCGCTAACTAAATGTCAATAATGATATTTCAAACATCATGCACAATTTAAGAATATAAATTTTTGCGAAAAAAAAAAAAAAAAAAAAAAACTTTAGAATCTTCCAAAATGGTAAAACAAGCCAAAAAATTATCAAAAAAGATCCTTTTAATATTTCTTTTAAAGTGTTACCAGACCTTGATTATCATTTTTAGAGAAAATTAGAAAAAAGTTGTTAATGAATGTTAATCAAAAACCTGTTTAACATTGTTAAAATTTTAAGAGAACCTAAACATTTTTAATAGCAAAGTATAAACAGAAAATATAATCTTGAGAAATTGTGTTAAATTTTACTCGTTTTTTTTGTCAAGCGCCTATTTGAGATGAAAGATACAAATAATCCTCAAATTTCATGCATTATTTTTAAAAAAATGAAAAGTTATTTAAGAAGAATTATTGCTTTGTGATCAGAAATTACCATATTTTACACAAAACTTTGGTAGAAACTAATGGTTTATATGGTGAACCAATGAACGAAAAAAACAGACACAGTGGAATTCATTGAACCGGGGGTTCAAAATAGCAGAAATTTTGAACAGAATTCAAACAAACATTGAAATTTTATTAAAATTTTTCACTAAAAGCAATGCAAAAATAAAAAATTTAAAATTAGATGTGACAAGCATTAAATATGCAGTAAGAGACTGGAACAAATTTTCAAGGTTTAGAGTCATGTTAGTCATATTCAAGTCATATTGTCCAGATTGAAGCCAAAATTGTGAGTCATAGCATTTATGAAATAAAAATTTTGCAAAAATATTTTGTATCATTAAATTTTGCTAAGGACTGGGAAATAAGATATACTTAACGGCATACCTTCATAAGTTTCTTCAAAACATCATAATATCTTTCCTTTAAATCTTCCATGGTTCGATTCTAAAGAGAATGTTTTATTTAAAACAAAAAAAAAAAAAAAAACCTATCAATTTTAGAATAAACAATTAATAACAAAAAAATTGGTCAAGTTTTTATGAGGCTTTAAAGGTTGATGGTCAAACATCTAATTTTTGAAGATAAAGAGTTTTCTCTAGGACGGAAAGGGTTAAGAATGAAGGTATAATAAACTACAACATTCCAAGTTTATTATTGCTGTTTCCTTAATGAGAAGTTTTGACATCAGTAATTAATTATTCTTATACCAACTTATTGTGTTTTAAGTAATTGTGATTTTAATTTTTATTAAATAATGACCATTCCAATTTAAATTTATTCCATAACTCACCATTATTTTTAAGATAAATACTTTTTTTTCCCTCATCTTATAAATAAATTTTTAAAGATGGGGATTTTGATTATTATTTCTTTAAAAATATTTTGCTTAGCAAGATGCCATTTTTTGCATATTTTGTAAATGTCATACAAATTTTGGCAGAAACAAATTTTATTGCAATACTTTTTATACTAGAAGTAACAAGATATTTTTATCCACATAAAAAAATTATTAACAACATAATTTAAACGAATTAGGCCTATTTGTTACCCTGAAACGAGAATTTTTCTGAAAAATCCGGCTCTGTCATAGTTCATCATTTGTATTTGCCTATTATTATGCAAAATTTTAGAAAAAAATAAATGGTTACTGAGTAAAATGTGTTATGAAAGGATGGACTGACGGTTGAAGAGATAAATTTATAAGACCCCATCTGGCAAACCTGAGGTCCAAAATTTAATTTTCTTACCCAGTTTTTGTCTTTTCTCTTTATGGTTTTATCAAATTTTTTTAAGGAACAGTTGCTTTATTTAATATTATTGTGCTACGGTTGTCAATCATTTGAAATTCATTATAAAGTAAGAAGTGCAATTGCATTTAATAATTTATTTTTGAGATGGGTTGAAATGTTCTTGTTAAATGGAAGAATAAATCATCACATTATTTTTCATTACGCTTTTTTTTTTGTCCATTCAACATTTTGGTGGTTTAATATTATATATTTAATATTATATATATTATA
>JAUZNK010007778.1:0-11959 GCA_035046665.1 Euphysa ruthae
ATGATAGAAGTATCATCATTCCCTGTTAACTGCTTAAGTCTTTCATCAAATTTCATCTTCAAAACACAATTTTGTATGCGAGCTATTTTATGAACTTTCAAGCCAGTCACTTTCAAATTCTGAATAACAACAACAATACATATCAAAAATTGGATAACCATGCAACAAAGTCGGAAAGCCCTCTTAAGTTATCAGAAAAGGAATTTTGTCTTTTAGCAGTTGATATTCTTAAAATTTTACACATTAAATCCTTTTGATGCTAAAACAACTGATTTAATCATAATCTATTTATCCAATCTCTGATTTTTTGAGAATATTAGTCAAAATATTCCCTCTTTACAAAATTTCAAAATAATAAAAACCAACGAAACAGATTTTTTTTTTTTTGTAAGTTTAATTTCAGGCAAAAATTGAACGTGCAAAAATAGTAATGAAAAAAATGATTTAATAAAAAATTATATGGACCAAAAAGCACAGTCCTTTAAGTTCATGAAAAGACTAAAATAAAATGAAATGTTCCTTCTATAATCCTTTATTTAATCCTTCTATAATTCTTTAATCCAACATGAAAAAATCCAAACAAATGTCAAACAGATCTTTAGAAAATATTAAATATGCTGACAGTACTAAAATTAAGACTTTTTAACTCATAGACATATGGGTCAAAACTCATACAAAGATTCCAAAATAAAAAAATTGGAACAGATATTGAGAAAACTTTCAAAACTTTATTTTTGCACTTTAAAAATACGACATTTGAGCGTAATGTCAAAAAGCGATATTTCTCCACATGTGGTGGAAATAGGAGTTAAATGACGTCCTTCACATTCCTCTAAAGCTAAAAAAAGCCTAAGACATAAATACCGAGTATTCTTCAGCATTGGATGGCAAACTTCCTAGAAATGCTATCTCGATAAAAAAATCAGTTGGTAAAACAATAAATGTGTTATGAAGTAGGCAGATTATACCATTAGGTATTTTATGCCCTCTTTGTCTATTGGTCTAGATGCAGTGCTGCTTAAATTGCTTTATCTCCTCTAGGGGGCTGAAGAAGTGGGCCTTCCTATTGCATTTGTTTGCCTGATGAGTATAAGTTGCTTATTTCAGTTTAATAATGTTTGTTAGTTATCTCTGTTGAGGTTACTGAGATAGTAGTTTCCTGATTGCTACATTGCCGACCGGTAGGAGCCTGAATTCTTTGTTAGCAACTTAGAGGCAGTTCCATCAGCAGTTATTGAATTGTGTTGCAGTTGAATGGTGTTGCAGTTGAATGGTGTTATAGCTGTAGTGCCAAGTTGCAATTAGGGGGTGACCCTACATCTGTAGCAGTTCACTTCTCTGAGCACACAATGATACTCTTGCTAAGAATAAAGGCTCATAACTGACAAGAAAAATAATAAACTGAACTGGCTGCCTGTTCAAATTATTCAAACAAAGCAGTAGATCTTTCAAACTAAATGACATTATGACAATTATTAATAAACCTAAATCAGGCTGTCAAAACTCACCTAAACCTCTCTCTCTTTCTTTTACCAACATCGTGGTCTTCACAGTAATTTTTCTCATGTAGAATCTTTCCTTTCCAGTTCATCACCTGAAATATTGGCATTTTGTGAAATAAATCTTGACCCTTCTATAAGTTTGCTTGACATTATTGCACTTTTACCAAACTCTGAATTAACGGTAAAAGAGTCATTGAGGAGGCTAAATGCTCTTAATAAACTCAGGTCAATGAACGTTTGGTCAGTCAATCAATCGTATCTCAAGACTTCTGGATCATCTATAGCAGTTTTTCAAATAAGTTTTTTCAAGTATGTATTTGATCCCTCTTCAAAGGACCTTGCTAAGCTGCCCAGCAGTAACTCCCCTCTCGATTATTCTGGACGCATATAACCTGACTTTCAACCTAGGACTGCTCTCCTATTCTCTGCAAAGTTGTTTAAGAATTGTATCACTGAATTATGTTTTCTCTGTTGCTGGAAGTTAGCATCTGTTGTACCAGTATTGTACTCATCTTTAGGGAAGACAAACAATGCTTTTAATAAAATTGAAATGACAGCTGATTTAGAAGATGGCTTTTTCACTGTTGTTGAATGGAGTGAGAAATTGTTGGTGTCATTTAAAAAAGAAGATTCTTGCCATAAACTGCTTTAGGGCATCTTTCCATCCATATGTGCTGAACTCACTGAATATATTTAGATTCAATTGCTAGGCCTAACTTACAAAAATTCTTACATTGAATCCATTACAAAATCTGCTGTCATGAAGTATGGATCTATATTTCGGGTGCATCACTTTCTTCTGCCCAAATTACACTTTATCTGTATAAGGGTACGATCAGACCATGTAATGAGTATCATTGGGGCAGAATCTCTGCTGTTTTTCTAGATTTTCTTAACCAAATTCAGAAAAATATACTCAATCTTGCTGGTATGATCTTTGTTTAAATCATAAATCACTTTACTTTAATAGAAATTTAGCCTTTTTGTCACTGTTCTCTAAGTATTTCCACATGAAAATACTTGTCCATGTGGACACAATTCTGATGATTTGAAAGAAGTAACCACTTCACTTAAGACTTTCTAAAGGAGCCCAAGGCTTTAATTTGATGCACATTCTTTGTTTGTTTCCTTCGGATACTGTTCACTTTTGGAACTCTCTGTCTTCTGATTGTTTTCCTTCGGAATGTTAACCAAATTCTCTCTTAGTTTTTGTAAGATTTCCTATATCTTTATCTCTTCTCTTAGCTTTTTAGCTTCTTGCGTAGTAGTGGTTTTGCAGAAATTGATTTATTTAAAAACAAAAAACAAAGAGATTTTTTCACAGGTGGCAACATTTTTCAACAAATACTTAATTGGATGCAAAATATTTAATAAATTTAATTAAATTTAAGAACAAATTTCCAAAAATTTACAGCAGATATATATATATATATATATCGATTTCGCTGAAAATTACAGTTACTTCTAGAGGTATATATTTCAGACAAGCAATTGTTTTTTTTTTTTTTAATGAACTTCTTGTTTTCAATAAGAAGAGAATATTTTAGATTAATATTTAATAACTCGACTATCTAAACCATCAATCAATCTGTCAGCAATATTCATAAGCAGCAATCTAGCTCAGACACAAACATTAAAGGTAGCAGGGAAATTTCCAGTTTGACATGAATTAGAAATGACAGAATCAGAAGACAGAAATGTGAGGTACAGAAATGTGGTATACACCAGTATCCAAACCTTTACTAGAATTATCAGTTTGGGCAGAAAATAGTTTATTACCTAGTTTAAAATTGGTTCATTTATTTCCTTTCTAGCTAAACAATTCGTAAAAAATAACTTGACATATTCGTCAGATAATATTTGATATATCACTGTACTGTAAAGCAACAACTTCAAAATCTGATTCAATATGTTTCCTGTTAATTCTGAATCATTATTTTACAAACCTGCTTTACAAGGTCATAGAAGCTAAAAAATTACTGTATTAAATCTTATGATGCTTCATAGCTTCATAACTCCCATAGCATAATTTTAACATCAAAATGTCCAGTCTAAAGCATGGAAATTATATTGTGGATTTGATGCAAAACGTTCATCTTCACATTTTAAACATGGGCATGAATATATTTTAATGCCAATATCCGTTATTTAAAGAAGGTGAACCAGCGGATTATTCTATTAAAAAAGTAGCTTTTCGGGTTAACCAAGGTACTGGAATTTTCACTTCTAAATTAATTATGATAATTTTATTAGCTGAATTGTTGGTCAGGACCGTCTACATAACTACTGAATAAGAAACAGCAAACATCTTTGGCTTGTTTTTGAACCAAAAAATCATTTCTCTTGATATAACTTCCAATACCTATTATATTTTCTGTGTACAATTTGACCAAATGTGGGTCTAACGACAAAAATGTCGGTCAAAATAATTCCTCTATACATAGACTTCTATCTTTACCCAAAATTCAATGAGCAAACTTGGTGCCAATTTAACAAATGATGATGCTAGGCCTAAAATCACCATATTTGGGCAGAGCACTTAAATAGGAGAACTTCCACAAGGTGGGAAAATGGGTCAAACGAAACCCTCCATGGTTCTCCAATTTCACCCAAAACTCCAAAAAAAAAATTAAGAACAATTTTTAGTCCAAAATTTAACAATAAGTGGGTTCATTACCAAAAAAGACGAGTTTTTGACAAGGCAAAACAAGCCTGCTATAGGCCTCTAATTTTGTGCATGTTTTAAAAAAAAAATTAAAAATGGTTTTAAAAAATTTTCAAAAAAATTTCTTCTGCCATAATTTGAACATAATAAGGTCCAGTACCAAAAAAGAAATTTTTAGGAGATAGCTGATATATGAATCCTTCTTTTGTCCTCTAGTTTCACGCAAAATTGATGATAAAGTATGACAAACAGTTTTCAGGAATATTTCAAAACCATCATTATTGATCATTTTTGAAATTTTCAGTAAAATCTTAGAAATGAATTTCAAGATTTAAGTTAGATTTTAGGTCTAAAATGACAATATATGGACATACTTACTACCCTTAAAGACTAATTAATGAACAGTTACAGAATAAAAGTGTTATGAACAAATCAGCTAATATGGTTGAATTCATAAGACCTATTTGGCATAGCATTTTTATGCCTCTTGATTTGGGTCAAAATAAATCAATTTTCTATGTACACTGAACTATGCACTTATCATGGTAAAGTATTTTCTTTCTAAATATTTTCATATACAGACATTTTCCTAAACTTACCAAAAGTTACTCCTCCCCACTTTTAAATCTAACAAAAAATATAATTTTCATTCATAAAAAGTAGTAGCACTATTGATTCTATCTATGTAAAATAAAATCTTAATAAATTCAAATTATTTCAAACCTGAACTAAATAAAAACAGGTAAGAAGTTTCCTCACATCCCCAAATCAAGTTTTAAGAAAAACAATAATTCTCAAGCCAAGTTCTATTGCCATTAACATAGCACTAACAACCAAGACTAGTTAAGATTCTGTACTGCGTAATATCTTAATAACTTATTTATAATAGTGGCAGTCAATAATTTAATAAACTAATTCAAAACAATGCATTTCTCTCAGAAAATTAATTCCTTATTCCATCAGCGTTCATATTTATAGCCAATTTTTTTTTCCTTTTGTCATTATTCAGCCTTTTTACGGCCCGAAAACATTTAATTTTCCTTCAGGTTAACAATACTGGTAAATCAAATCATTAAAACGCAGACTATCCCATAAATTCAAAAACGGCAAATGAAATGAGAAACAAACAAACAGGCACGGTGAATTTTAAAAAATAGTAAAGAAAATTTAAACTCTTGTGAAATTTAAGAAAAAACAAACCTTATATTCCTGGGCAAAAAATCTTGAATGTATGAGATCATGGCAAGAGTCGTACCTAATAAATATGATCTATATAAAACAATAAAAAAAAAAAAAAAAAAAAAAAAAAAACATTAAAGGTGAAAAACAAGAGAATGGAGACAAAAAATTATAACAAACATACTAGCAATAATAACCCAACATAAATGTCCAAATACCTGCGTAACTCTGTCACTGTGCATTCAAAAATAAATTTCTTATGTGTAAAGAATGAAGTAGAAACAAAAGAAAAATTTAAGCCTGTTTTAAGCTCACTAAGTAGTTTAAATATAATAATATACGTTTATAAATTTAGGCATTCAATAAATTTCAATTTTTTCTTGTCCAAGTTAGATATCATAATGCTATATACGACCACCATGAAGAACAAATACATGAAAATCTACCCAAAATCAATGACAGAACAATAATAAGAAACATTATAACATCTCTTAAAATATGTCTTGAATTGTCCCGTTAATTTAAATTATTAAATTATCAAAATGTCTGTGTATTTATTTAATTTTGGATAGGATTTAAGAATATCTCCTAACAAATTTTAATAAGTTAAGTAATTCGTTATACTTTAAAGGAGAGATTTATTTAGTTTCAGAGTACAGTAATAAAAAAATAAGTATTATTAACTTTTTGACAATGCACATCAAAAAGCAGCTAATTTTCACAAAATATTATCTTTAACTTAAATTTTTTTTGCTTCTATGAAGCAATATGATATGTCATTTACTGGATTAAAAATATGGAAAAAAAAGTAAGTTATTATCATTATTATTATCATTACCAGTAATTTGATTATCAGAACACAGAAAAGCATTTACAATTTAAAAAGTAAGGGAGTTAAATTTAATTAAGTTCTCAATAAAGGGGCACTCAGATAATTGCCATAGATAGCATCATATTTGACGCTATAAAACATACCCACCCACCAACCTGTCATAATGTTAAGAGTGGCAACCAAAACTTCCTCAGGAAAAACGGAATCATGTTTGTAAAAAATCAATACCATTTTAAACTCCGAAGCGAGACTTTCATTACATATTTCAATTAAATAAGACAATGTCTTTTATAAAGGCCAGTATCATTTTAAGAAACTCCATAGTATGTCCGCATTGCTTTTATTACATCTTATATATTTCTTGATTTCTCTGTTGAGTTCCTACCTCCCTTAGCCAAATTTGGCTAGCCACCATTCTGTTATAATTTTTAACTGATGTTGTGTATTTGTTTATTTATTTCTAAGAGATTGCACCAAAATGCTACCAAAAAAATAAGGGGCATAGTTGGAACAAAGAGTAGTCAGTCCTTCCTCGTCTTCCTCCTCGTTTTTTAGTATGAGATGCATGTCTCTCAGAATATCTAGAATGGTTCTTTGATGCTTTTTGTTGCGTACACTGTCTACTGTTGCTTTCTCTTTTACCAGCGTAATGCTGGTTTTTTTTCAAGGATCTCTAATTGTGGCCTTTCTTTACTTTGTGATGAAGTCGACAAACTCACAAAAGTCTGCTCATAAACGTTACATATAAATCTCTTTTCCGCAACAGGTTTTTTCTGTCTTCGGTGAAACACACGGTTGTGTCTCTTCTTACCAGTTTTTGATTTAAAGTTGTAAAGAGGACAGTGGTAGCATTTACCAAGAGTACTTTTTTTGTAACGAAAGTTGTCCTGTGCTACTAAAAGCTTGATTGTCTGCAAAGCAAGTCTCATGAAATGTGCTGCAGTGACCCGGTTTTGCACATCTTTTTTGGGGGAGAACATTTGCTATTCATCTTTTCTAAAAAGTTCTTCAGATATTGTGACTGCCAGTCCTTGCAGCATAAGATCATCACACTTAGTGAACACTATTTCATTCCACAGATGAACTCTTTATCTAAATCAGTGTACTGGTATATATGCATTAAGAGGACTGGCCAGAAAAGCTTTTACCCTATCATAGTCTTTCCAAACTAGCTCTTCTTCCCCACATGATAAAGGCTATATGGTGAAGTCAACCTCATCGAATTTCACTCCCTCCCAATGTCCTTTTAACTCTTCAAGCACCCAATCAAAAAATTTTTTTCTTTTTCTTTAAACACTTTTTGGAAAGCCCATCTTATTGTAAAAGTGGTATGTTTTTACCATCAATCTTTGATCATTACGCCTGATAACCTAGTTAAATTAAAAATAAATGATTTTAAGATAATCACGCAACATAACATTCAATTTATGAGATACGAATTTTCCCACTACTTTTATAAAACAGCTTTTTTATATTACAAAAAATGTAAGAACAGTATAAGCTTTTCGACTTAATATTTATTCATCTTTTAAATCATAGACATAAAATTGGTTTACTGTAGTCATGATTATGATTTACAGGACACATGTTGAAAACAGCTTGCAAAAGTTTAAATGGTTATCTTGTATAAAAATTTGTAAATAAACAAATAAATTATACTGAGTACGCACATTATACACTAATATAACATATAAATTGCCACAAGGTGAAAAAAAGATAGTACAAGATAAATTACTTGCTTTATGAATACTTTTACCCTAGCAAACATTGAATTTTGTCATACAATAAGATATTTTTCATTTAAATGTAAAAAAAAAAACTCAAACCTGTTACTGAGAACAGACCAAAGATGTTCAATTGGATTAAATGCACTGTATCTTGCAGCGTATGTAAACACTGAAAACATATCGAGATCTAGCTTCCTGAACAACCGATAGAAAAATAGACTGTTGAAGACAGATGCTGGAGTAAAATCAGATTCGCTATCTGACAACATCATAAATGAAGAGTTGTTTTTACCCGTATAAGTTTTCAATAAAAGGTACAAATCTGTAACATGTGTTGCAACTGTGGCTGGATGAAATCGCTGAGCAGTATGAGGTGTATAGAGATTGACTCTACCTCAACTGTCATTTCTTTATACTTGTCTACTCTTTCATGTTTAAACGACAATAAAATAAATTTCACCGGTTCTGATAAAAGTTTTTTGATAAATATTAGTATCTATATCCTTTATGACGCCCCTCAATAAAATTGAAAATGTGTCTGTTTGTGCTCCTTTGAAATACATTTATTTTACACCTAAATGCAGATGCTGAAGCAAATTATATTTCGTCGATATATTGTAGTCCGTGTAAGGTTTTAACATCAGCGATGATACATTCTGAGCTGAAAAAATATTGGGTAACATTGTTTAATATTTTTTCGGAAAGAAGCACACTATTCTAAACTTTTAAATAAAGACTCGTCGTTACTTTCTAAAAACATAATGCCTGATACATTTAGCAGATACCCAGCTACAGGGAAATCATGGTCTGAAAAATTTGGCCGGTCGTTAGTACAAAAGATTAATTTCAATTGATATCTTGAAACAGTTGGTGCACCGATTTTTACTTTGGGTATGTCATCAATCGAGAGAATTCTTATTTCTTTTTTGAATAGACTCGTTAACCCTCCTCATTCTGTTTCGTGCAAACAAATAATGTGAGTCTTTGTGTGTCTTGCGATAACTTATTGATTTAGCACCGACTCTTGCATTAACAAGCCCTTTGTACTTTTATTAGCATTGTGGCTAAGATTTGGTGCTTCAAACAAACATCTCACTAAAGTTAGTGACATCTTGAGAAATTTTAGTTCTGGGAGCTTTAAATAAAAATGATATCAAATTTTTGAAATCGAAACACCTGAGGAGTATCCAGTATCGTTTCTTCAGCGGTATTGAGCAGCAAAGCCATTTTTTTTGATAAATTCTGCTGCTACATCAACGATTCCAGGAAATTTTGACACAATCAATAGTCGTCCTCCGATTCCTTTTCTACTATTAGTTGTAGTCGGCACAGTAGTATTTTCCGGATTCAAAGTAGTTACTTCTAGGTTAAAAATTCCTAGGTTTAAAAATTTCTCACCGATTTTATTTGTAATGAGAACAACTGGAAACATTCTTATTTCTTGAATAGATTGTGGTGTAAGTTCTACACATATTTAGTATTTTTCACCAACAATATTTGAACCGATAAATGTTACAATCTTGATTAGTACATCAATATTTAAACACCCTTGTCTTTTTTGTATATTCTCTTTCAAATCTATTAGCAAATTGAAACATAGATCCCATGTACGCAATGTTCCGTTTTCACATTAAAACTGTGTAAGTTCACTTGGATCCCGTTTAAAATTTTGTTCTGCGTTAGCTTTTTACTGCTTTATTTGACAGTTGAGACTGTTAAACAACTTATTGTCTAATTTTCCCATTATATCACCTCCGATAACAAGTATTTTAGAAACAGCTTCAGCTTTAGTTAAAAATGTTTGCGAAATAGCGAAAGAATTCATAGATGTGTCTACTTTTATATAAGTAATGTTTTTTTATGCACTTTGACAATTCTTGTGTCTTTTGATTTATTTCTATGGTAGAATCTTTAAGCAATGATAATCGATTTACCATTGTTATAATCCGTGAATAGAGCAATGTATTTGCTCCAATGATATGCTAAAGATCTTAACGGTTTCAATGAACCTTTTTCGTTTACCAAACATGGAATTTTAAAGGAAATTTCACAATCGCATTGTATAATGTTGAGAAACGTTCTAACAAGATAATTTTCTTTTTCGCAAAGGAAAGTTTCACAATGACTTTGTGCTTCAAATGCATTCGCAGCCTTTTCGTTTTTGTTTAAAATTTTCGGAATTAGTATTCCTGATGAAGTTTTGTTTTGATTGTCCTAAATTTTTCCGTTCTGTCTATTTTTTGTTAATATAAAGTTCAAAAATTGTTTTCAGAGAGGTAACATTGCATGTTTTTTTAACGGCGTGTAATTGAGACATAACCAATCATTAGAAGTTCTAATTATATAACAACATACTTTTACACATAAATATTTAGACTGAGGTGAAAATGGAAAAATAATAGTATTTATTAAGTATGTTATTGTTTTGTAAATGGATAAACTATAAGATAAAATGTCAAACTGCCACAAACATGACGTCAGACGAAAATAATTACCCACACACTAACATCAATATCACATTATCTGTGGCAACATGAGTATGTGAATGGCCCCTAAAACCACATAATTACTTTTCCTTGTTCAGCACTAATGGTATTAATATACTTCTTTCATTTATACAACAATTTTTAACCTACTCTGTAATAAAATATTTCAGAATTTACATACTCTAGGTGATAAAAATTTTAAATTAGATTTTGAACGTATAGTGCAAAATTTCAGGGTCTTTGAAAGCACATCTGAGTTACTTTCAAATTATGAAGTTTTCTGAAATATCATTTTATCCGCTCTTACTATACTTTAATGAGAGGACTTGCAGTTAATGATAAAAGAATGCAAATTTCCATTATATTTTTTGTGTACTTCCAGGAAAAATTTCTGTCCGATGGATTATCGCATATGTCTGATAGATTTCAGCTAGTGTCGGACATCATGTCTGAAAGCCTACCAAAATTAAAAACAACAACAATTTTACTTAGACCATCCATCAAGTAATTTTACTTACCACACATCTGAAGTACTTCCGTCTTCAAACCTTATGTTACCACTAGATGAAAACTCAATTTGCAAATAATTTATTGATTGGTCCATCCATATCTTAAGTTGCTGGAGAATCTCTGTAAAGTTATTATACAACCTGAAAATAATTTTAACATTTCTATATAATTATGTCAAACAAGTACTAAAGATTGACGCAAATAATAAAAGAACATTACAACTGGACCCAGGATAATTAAAAAAATTTCACGCCAAAATAAAATTTAAAAACTGAATCTCACTGAAACTGGTCTCACACATGCAATGCCCAAAAATATTTTTAAAGCGGCAGAAACTCCTAAATTACTTTTAAAAATATGACTTGATATTAATACAAACAAATAACATAAATTTAAATAAAATATATATATATATATTAAAAATTTCCTATAGAATTTTTCATTTTTTTGGAAAAAAATTTTTCAGGGCCAATTGACTCATTCCAACAAAAGACATAAAAAAGCTGACATGCCAAAACAATCAGAAATTATAATTTGTACGAATTAAACAGTCGAAGGTGATTTCTTGCGAAGCCTGAACAAATCATAATACTTTTCTTAATAAATAAAATACCTTAAGAAAATTAAATCAATTATTACTTTAAAATCAAATTTGAAATGTTTTAGGACATGTAACATTTTTAAAATGATTAACATCAACAAGGTAAATTTCACATGTTTCAGAGCAAGTAACTTTTTGAAAATGATCAACATTTAAAAGATAAACTTGACATGTTTCAGAGAATGGTAACTTTTTTAAAATGATCAACATCAACAACATAATTAGAAATACACTTTAGCACAAAACTCTGGTAGAATAGAAATATTATTAAATACATCTAAATATTTATAACAAATTAATATAAATAGCAGTATTAAAACATTTAAAATGTGCATTAGTATAAGACCTCTATGTTTTAATGTTATTTTCTTGAAAAAAATAAAATTTGGTCCAGAAATAAAAATAAAGTCACAATTATACCATAGAAAAAAATATTTAATAAATCTTTGACAGTGAC
>JAUZNK010007778.1:12059-24972 GCA_035046665.1 Euphysa ruthae
AGACAACAGATGAATTCAGCAAAACTCAACTAATACAGTGACAGACAACAGATGAATTCAGCAAAACTCAACTAATACAGTGACAGACAACAGATGAATTCAGCAAAACTCAACTAATAGGGGTCAGATGCAGGCATATAACTCAAATAACTTTGTGATGGGTGTTTAAGTTTAAGATTCTAAAATACAAAAACTAATTTCCATACTTTAAAAGAAAACACAAAAATTTTATTTCCTTTTTTTTCATTTATAATAGGTATTTTTAAGAAACAGAGCAAACATATTCATTCAGTCATTAACCTAATTCAGGTGATTTTGATAAACGTATTTTAATTCTCACTTTAAATATCTTTCCTCCCAATATTTGATTCTAGCTAACAAAGCTTGCTGTTTCATAGCAAATTGTATCTTGACATCTTCTGGTGAAACTCTCATTTGTATTTCATCTTCTAATTCAACTTCTATAGAAAAAAACACAAAGAATAAAAACTTTTACATTTAATTGATTTATTAACCAATACAGGCTTTTCAAAACACAAGTTTTCAAAAAATTCAAAAAGTTTCAAAGAAAGATTTTATTCTGGATCAGAGAAATGAAAAGAGCAATACATTATATATAAAAAATGAGCAAACTAGAGCATGATTAGACATCACTTTTTGGCAGTGTGATATTTTAATACCTATAACTGCAAAAAAAGTCACCTAAACATAAAAATTACACTAGCCAATAACACATTCCATCTTTTGCAGGACAAGTGAAAGATGCTGTCCATCAAGAAAGCAAATAGAATTAGACCCTAGGCTTTTCCAAACAGCATAACCTATATATAAAAAGTCCATGTCTAAATTTAATCCGTATCTAAATTTAATTTGTAACTAATCTAAAATAAATACCATTGGCTTCTTTTTTTGCAGTTGGTAGTTTCTCCAAATCCTCCAACTCTCTTTCAACCTTTTAATATATAATTTTTAAATATAATTAAATAACTTTGAGCAAAATTCTGTTGAAATTTATTTCAATCCATACTTTAAACCCCCACCCCCCCCTTCTCGCCAAACTAAAATATTAAAGCATATCCAACCTCTATGCAATTCAAAAAATTACAACACACAATCAAAATAAAGTCGGTAACCTCTTTTAGATTATATATAAGTTTTCGAAGACTAGCAGATGGACCTTCTTGCAGACTGTACATTTCATCTTGCAATGCTGATTTTGTTTGTATGAACAGCCTTTGTAAGGATTTCACTCGCATTTTATAAAACATTTTCTTCTTTGAAACAATATCCTAAAAAAAAAACGGATTTTCTAAAAAAATATATTTTACCCAATTCCGTATTTGAAATAATTTGCTGAGATAAAACGCAAACCTATATTTTCTAATTTGCCATTTTTATTATTTAAAATGTTAACAGCTACCCCTATCCAACCGCAAAAAGATTTTACTTAAAATCAAGCACAGTACAGCAGCATAATGCAACCTTATTTCATTACTTGGTGCAACCAATCTCTAGGTGGATGATAATAACTTTATGCCTTTATGCCTTGTGAAGTATATGATTTCTTTTAATTCCCCAAATTCAATACTTATATTAAATTTGTGAAGTGTCTTGAGAACTTTTCATCTTTGCGTCCAACTATTATTGCAGAAAAAAAATTTTTTTTTTTTTTTTTTCAGTTTGTAAGCACAAATTAAAAGTTTTTTTTTTTTTAAATTACTCAAAAGTCTTAAAAAGGGTTAAAAAAGAATCAAGGCTATACACCTTTTGATAACTTAGACAATGAAAACAATTTAAGAAAAGTAAATTATGCAAACTGGTAAGAGAAAATACTTATGTGTAAAAATTACACACTAGCTGGCAAGGGAATCTTTCTAAGTGTTATCTCTAATTGTTAAAAAGTTTTCCTAGTAGGTTTTTCTAGAAATAAACGCGTATATTTGTCAACAGGAACATTAAGAGGTGAGGTATTATCAGTAGGTATGGTTGAAACGGTATTTAAATTATTATTGGTAAAAGGCTAAAATTTTAAAGAACATAATAATACTAAATTATTAATAATAACCATACTTCTTGAAATCATTATACACAAAAAAATACCTGAGAAAATAACTTTAGTGAGTTTTTTGACACATCATATGAATCCAATCGCTGTAATAACGGAATATGGTACAAAATATAAATGGAATAATTACATAATGAACCAATAGGATTTGCTATGGACATTGGGTCTTTCAGACTAAGAGAAACCAGATTGGGTAATCGATTCAAATTCGTAACATCCTATAGTAGAAAAAAATTATTATAAAGTTTATATTATTGTTTTGATTGACATGGAGGGTTGCGAGAGCAACAAATCTAACAGATTCTAAGTGAGCCACGACACTATTTTACAGGGCTAAAAACAAATATTTGAAGTCCTTTGGAAATAGGATCCAGCACATATGAAATAATTTGCTGAGTGGATCGTTCAAACAAGCTTTGCAAATATAATCATTGTAGCTAGGTTATAGATCTAAATTTATCACAGGCAGTGTGATGTGTGCACTCAAATTACAAGTTTATTTTTTTTTAATTTTGCAAAGGATCAAAATAATTGAAATAAACCAACAACTAAATACTCTTGATGATAGCGAAACTACCTGTGGAATTGATGACAAGAGGCAAATACCCAACCTAAAGGAGATCAATATTGTTGACATTTACAGACTTATTCCAACTTAACAAACATACAATATATTTTAACCTTTTCAAAATTACTGAGCTAAAAACAGCTATATGACTTTTACTTTTTCACTATGAAGCCTATAGAAGCAAAACTACTTATCAGAATTTCAAAATTAAGGACTGTTTTTATGTTAGTAAAGTAGCTTTCTTTATTTGGTTATATATGCCCAAAAATGTGACGTTCTCAAATGACATAAAAAGACAAATTCTTGACTTTATCTGCAAACAAAAAATAACAGATTACATCTAAATGTTACAATTTCAATATTAGATGATACACAAATACACTGATGATCAAAAAAAAAATTTTTTGACTTTTCTTTTTTGTTAAAGGGACTAAAAATTTAAAGATTTTCTAAGTAACAGGAAGGTCAGCCTTTGCGGCAAAATAAAACTTAAAAATAACAGCCAGATAAAAGGTAATTAGTTCACATAGTAGATTAGTTCAAAAGAGTAGCCCTGGAGGGTGTGATAAGCTTCAAAATAGTCAGGATGTAAACCTAGTTGTAAGAGATAGAAGTGATAAACATTAACTGTTTTCAAGGGGTGTCCGTTGGTAGTCTTCTTACCACGCTGGTAGCACACTGAACATCTTTTGTGTGATTTATCATTGCTACCTTTCTTTCTTGACGGTATCATTGAAAGCATGTGTCTATTAGTTAGTCGGTCAATATTTTCTCCAAGGAGAACACAAGGGCTATGGGGAATTTCTGGGGTTAGTGCAAAAATCAACTTGATTTTATGCAGCAGAGAATCCAAGTATGTAATGTTGTTGTTGATAGCTTGTACATAAATCTTGTGTGAATTTAAGCTGCATTGAAGTATTAGACGAATAACAAGCTTTTTGCACCATCTAAAAGTTTTACTAAGGGACTGGGATCCATAGAGCTGTTAATAGTGTATTACCAACGTGGTGAGAAGACCACCAAGATGCCCCAATCAACACCACCCATGTGTGCTCAATGTAGGAATTGACCACAGTCAGTTTGATAATTGCATTACCATCTTTGTCGCCCTTTCCAGTGTCAACCATTACAGGAATATGTTCGTAACCCATACACATATACATTCCTTTCTCTGGTTCTTGCACATTTATATAGTGCATGTAATTTAACGGGGAATTTTTTAAAAGAATGATCCACGTGGTACATTCTTCATTTGAAAACAGATTTTATGGAACCCCCTGTGGTGCAGCCATAATGAAAGAGGTAAGTGACAGGCTTTAAATGGAATGATTAAAAACAGCTATTTTGTGTTACATAGTGTTCATTTTTTAAAAAACAAATACTTAATTAACAAGTCAAGAGAATGAGGGCTAGTAAAAATAAATATAAAGTATATAGAAATAACAAAGTAATTATATCTAAATTTTTGTAGTTTTGACAGGACTGGTGGTTAACGGTTAACGAACAATTAATGATTTAAAACTAATGATTAGTAAATTACAGACACAATAAATTGTTTCTCCATTGTCTTATTTATAAAAATGCAAATGTTATTTTTGCATTTTTGTTCACAGGGTGTTTTTGTAATATCAAAATGACAATCAAAGAAGACAGAGTATTTGTTTATTTGCAAGAGTTTGATCAGACTTTTCAAGAAAAATTACAAATCTCAAACTTAAAATATTACTCTAAATGAGCTTAATGTAATGATATATTTCTTAAATATGGTGAGTTTATAAATGCTTTCTTTGTATACGAAAAAAGAAAAATATCCTGACTTGTAGGCACACTACTGGGAACAATACTTTTAAAGAACAACAACCTAATTAACACGCAAATGAGGTTAGCCAACCAGCTGCATCATTGGAACCAATAATTTTGTAGGTAGGTGGCAATATAGTTATTATGTGTTCGTTTGAAATTTGAAAAAAAAACCGAACTAAATTTTTAATGCTTTTTTTTCTGTGATAATTTATATGTACCAGCCTCAAGCAATACCCTAAAGCTTACCTTTAAGGAGGTAATCCTGTTCCCTGATAGGTTCAGCTCTTCTAACTTCTTGTTGCAATCTATGGATGTATCTAATAAAAGCATTCTTAGGAGTTATACCACCATGTAACCTCTAGTAATGAATAGAGCAGTAAAAAATAAAGCCGATTGTAACTAAAAAAAAACATGCATAAATTTTTCTAAAAAGAAGAAGAAAAAAATTTAATCATGTTTTCAGCATACCTATCCAGCCCTATAAACAGAAATGAAAAAAAAAACTCGCAAAAAACTTTTTGATAAATTGACAAGGGATATAATCTATAGAAAAAATTTGGCCCATTTAAGGTACAGGTACAACCTTATGCAGATGGAAATGTAGAACAAAAAATACCTTCTATAATCGTCACACAAAACAATGAAAAAAATAGGAGTTTTTGAGGATATGACAATGCTCTGAATCCCAGCAATAAATTCTATAATGCACGTCTGGTTACATGCAAGTTTTCATTGTTTCTCAAAATGTTAGAAATATAGCTGCTTAGGCCACCATTTCTTCGTTCAGAGCTTTTTAAATGAAATGCGAAACACGCTGTAATTCATTATTTTTAGAAAAAAAATTATATTCTAGGTTTTTATTCTTAATTTTATTTGCTTAAATTTCAAGTTTACTATATTTTTATATCTGATACCATGTCATATGATCAGACATGTTTATTTATTGAATTTAATAAAAAATTAAGAAAAGAAATTTTGATCATATTCACATTTTTATCTCAAAAATAAATTAAATTCACTCTGAAATAGAGCACTATTTTGATTAGTTCAGAACTATTTTTTTTGTACACAGAAATTTATTACATACCAAATTTATTGAAAGTGAAAACTAATTTGATTGGAGCACTTTAATAAAAATATGTACCTTATAAGTAAAAAAAAAAAGATCTCTCTTAGTTCAACCACCATCAAATAAATATGTAAAAGCCATATCCCTTTAAGATATCTAATATATGTACCAAAGCATTGACTTCTTTTTTTTTCTCGAGTGAGAAATTTAGCTGTTTAAACCCAAACTAACAAATTTTCCTTTTATTCTTTCACGAAAACTTTCTTCCTTTTGCAAAGTGAAAAATCTTGAAATATGAAAAACTCAAAGAAAGGATAAAAAAATTTCCAAGCAACTTAAGGCCTCCTGATCATCAAAAGAAATCAAAAACTTACCTACCGATTTTATTGATTTTGTTATCGCTAAGATTTAAATTGGTCAATTCCACCAACATCTCCAAATTCTATAACAGTTGAAAAAAACAAAGATTAGAACTTTTAGGTAAAAAAAAAAAAAAATGTCCCTTAATTTTTTCGTATGGCTGGTTTTTGTCAGCTTTAAACTTTGTTTTCTCCCATAAAAACTCATCAAAATCAATTTCTTTGACAATAAGACACCTCAGTGAAATTATTATTTCACTATTTAAATTCCAGTTGATAATATTACTTTTACAATGCTAAGTTTGGCATGTAGATTGACAAAAAACTGGAACTTGCTATATCAAAAATACTGATTTCAATTACTTTTTTCTTTTTCTTTTTTTTTTTGCAATATTCCAGCTAATTCGATTAGGGAAATGAAAGTGAACATGAGTGAACACCCTTAATAAAGGGTGGAATAAAATAAATTACATACCTCAATTACTTCAATCTTATTTTTATTTAGCCAAAGAGATGATAATTTGGTTAAGTGAGACAAATGTTGTATTTGTTTGATTTCATTATCATAGAGATAGAGCTTTTTAAGATTACTGTTGTTATCTAAACCATTGATCTCCTAAAATAAAATAACAGTAAAACATAAAAATTAAATAACTAACGTAATAACTTAATGTATTATCTAATCATAAGCATTTTTAAAAGGACAAAGTTCAAATAATACGATAAATATTTAGGTGTAAGTAGGTTAGCAATAGAAAATAAAATAGAAAATAGAATTGTGAAAAATTTACTTCAATAATTTATCAAATTATTAGGCCTGCCTGTTAAAAGACTACATACCAATATGTATATTGATAACTATATATATTAAGGAAGCTTTTTAACCATTATAATTTTTGTTGTATAATATAAAAGTAGTGAAAACACAATTTTTACATGCATATCTTTGTTATCTTACATGGCTTTGCCAAGCATGCATTTCAAAAATGTTCTACACAACCTAAATTTTTTGTGAATGAATGTAAATAAAAAACTGGCACCGATTTGATTCAAAATATTATTTGCAAACAGACAGAGTTGCAATTGGTGGTCCCACTTCGTCTGTCGTTGTTAAGATATACAAACAACCCTAAGAAATAAACGCACTTCATATGCCCAAAATGTATAGCAACACTTCATGGACGAAGTATTTCCATAACCAAACTAGCCTATTTACAAAATTTTTTCGAAATTCCCAAAAATCTACATCAAGAAATAATGCTCACAACCAAAACGAAAATAAAAATTTGACACATCTGTAAAACGTCATCAGAATAAATCTCTATCTGTCACTGTCTACCATAAACCAACACACACTGACCAGATCAATACCTAAATTTTAATTAGAACAATTGAAATATTATCAAAGAAAACGTCATCAACTCTCTCTTCTCTATTCCAAAGAAAATCATTACAGATCGATGCAATCTTGATGCAGAAAACGATCACACCACAACTGTCCTCCTCACCAACACCTAACTACAACGGTTCATCAACCAAATATATAACAAACTCGATAAGCCCATCCAAACCCATTTGTGAACCAAAGAAGATCCAATCTGTTAAGATAACCTACCATTAAATTCCTACACTCAACAAAACTCTATGTGGACTCTTAAATCAACATAGTATCCATACAGCATTCTACTCACTTCATACCCTTTGATGTTACGCAAAAGAAAATTTTGTATCTTTAACATGGGGCCAACAAATAACTGTAAGCTAATTTTTTAAATTTTTGTCAAGAACTATCAAATGGTGTCACTCCTTTTCCCATTTTGTTTCTGTATGAGTGGCTCCATCCAATTCAATCTGTCATTTTTAAAAATAATTTTTGTAATATTAATAATATTTTAGTTGTAAATTATAAACATAACATTTTTTTTTGTTGTAGGATTATTTTAGAAAATAGATTATTATTGATTAGTTGATTTTTATAGAAGGGCCCACAGGTTTGGTTCTAGTGTACTTAGAGATCCTATTTGAGCTTACGATAAATAAAATCATTGGCCTTTAAGTGGGATCAAAATCAAGAAATCAAAACAAAGTTTCAATCAGCGAATTAAGGAACTTCAACAAACGGGGAAGACACGAAGTCATGAAACAGCATATCATTGCTGGGAAAAGGATCATTTCAACTGGGAGAGAAAACAATCATTGATACCATAACTTATCTCATCTCTCGTAAAATTAAAGAATTGATTCACTTTCTACAAAACCTAAATCACATACATACTTCCTGAAATCTGGTCATGAAATCAAAATAAATCATGTTAATGCAGAATTTAAAAACTTTTTTTAGAATTTTAGCCTTTAAAACAATATATTTGTTGTTTTCTCACAGATTCTCCCAAAAAGTAAATTGTTTTAAAAAATCATACTTGTAAGTTAGCCTCACAAATCCACAGTTCTTCAAGACTTTGAAGTTCATCAAGGTTTTCAATTTTCAATATATTGCAGCCAACAAACCGCAGACTGGTGATGTTAGTAAAAAGAACTAAGTCTGGTACTGAGGGCAAGCTTGTCAAGAATAACTCTATGTGATTGACATTTTTAAAGTCAGCTTCATCCAATTTAATACCGTTACTTGAACACTACAATATAAATTATAATTGAATAAGTAAATGCCATCCATAATATCAGTTTACAATAACAGTGAGCTGCAGACATACTTTTTATCTTTAAAAAATATATATATATATATTGAGTGAGCAATATTTGAGAACAGCATTTTCAAAAACTTGGAGTGTCAGTACCATTTTACCGTAAAAATTAAATTTCAGTTCACCAATAAACCATCCCCTAGAAAAACATATATCATATAAACTTTAGAAAATTTATATACAGTAAAATTTAATTATCTTGTTTTTATATAAAATGTTAAAATCAAAGTAAAAATTGTAAGAAAAAACATTTCCATGTACATACAATTTTGTTGATCCAATGCTTTTCTTCATGATGTATCTGGTTATCATTAATCATCATTCATTGCACACACATTTTATATAATCTTAAAAAGAAAAAAAGGGGGGATATTAAAACTAAAGTTGGCCAGGCAAAGAGAGCTCAAAGGCATGCACTATTCAACATAAAGTTATTGGTTCATAGCACTTGTCAGCGAAAATTAAAGCAAACCAACAATTATTACAAGAAATTTCTGAGTATACAAAATTTTATGAAAATAATGCCAATTTTCTATCACTCATCCATTCACTTATTTAAGAGTAACACTTACATAGTTTAATAAAATATATATATTATAAACACTAGTACAAACCAACAAATGTTTTTTTATATTCTTCAAATATATATATATATGGTTGGCTTAAAGAGGGTAGAAAATAACGTAATTAACTTAGACAGAATATCCATTTGACTTAAAAAACATTCAGGCTTAGCCAAATTTTAACAAGCTTTAACAAAGCATTTGCGTCATGTTGAATGAATTTATTTAACACTTTTTTAATATGGTGGTATGACGTAACTACCATCTTGTTAAATTAAACAAAAATTAAAAATTTTGGAATTGCTCTTTTCCAAATTCAATTTGCTTACAAATACGAGCCTTTACGCAAATAAGGTTATGATTGGGCAAGAATAAGGACTCGTAGGTTTTTTTTCCGCATGGCTTAGCGCATGATAATGCACAACGAGTTCTTTCAATAATTTCTTTGTTAAATGTTTGTTTTGTGAAAATCAATGACTTTTCAAACGTTTGCAACTCTGAAAGCATTCGATATTTGAGTCAAAATTTTCATTCGAATAATATTCATCAAAAACGCCCCATTAAGATATCAAAAGACTTATTAATATCTATCATGTTAACAAAGGCTCAGTTTATGCGCAAAACTATTTAAAAATATACTTGCCAAAAATACATATTAATTTCCTCAGAATGCATACATATCTGATCTCAATTTCTCAAAGCTGATACTTATCAGAAATTGAATAAAATAACTTTTCCTCTTCTTGCTTAGATAGGTATGTAAAGGTATAGCAAGATTATATTGTTAGATAATAACTTACTTGTATTCGTCCAGAACTTCTAACTCCGTTATGTATCCTTTAGTGTAAATAGAACTGTGGAACTAAAACATAATTAGATTTTAAATAAAGGTTAAAAATGGAACACTTTTTTGTCATCTTATGGCGAAAGGTGATGGATCACGACGCATAATAAGTTTAAACAAAAGGAACGTTAGCATATGTGGAAAAATTTGAAAATAGAGCTGGAAGTTTTTCACTACATGTTATTTGAAACTGTATCTGAGAATCATAGAACCGTTGCATTATTATAAATATTTTACAATTTTCCATCTCTAGTACAGAAAAACCACGTGTGTGTTACTACTAAAATATTTTTTAGCAGCTCTGGCATGTTTATTAAAGTAGCACAGGTTTTAAGGAGCATTACAAACCCAGTCAGCTTAATTTAAAAATTGAGTTGACATCGCAAAGCAATAAACTGTTTATGATAATTAAAGACATTCAGAATCAAGGACAAAATAAACCTAAACATTTACCTGTGAGAATGCGAAAACTTTAATCTCACTGTGATTTCAAAAAAAAATTGGTATATTTAAATATTAGCAACTAAAACTGTACAGTGTTAAATCACTGTACAATCCAAGCTACATAGATAAAAAATAAAATTTAAAAAACGTGTCACACACTGCTACATGCACTAAGGGTAGAAAAAGTCAAGTTTCAAAAATACCTCAGAAGCTATGAAATATATACTATTGACTAAAAAGGTCAAATTTGGATTACATGGCAAACATTGCTAAATAAACGCTGGTGATAAAACAATGAGAAAATATGTCATGATTTGAACATTCAGCCGCTGCTGAATGTTCAAATCAAATTTAGAAAATATGTAACACGTACGTAAAACTAAATATTTCAAATTCTGTTATACATGCACTGAGGACTGAAAAACTTAACTGAATTAAATGAAAACTGTTATCTGATATCGATGAGATTTCACCCACTCAAAAATGCATACAGATAAATTTGCGAAATATTTCACTCATTTTAAGTTTACACTGCTGCCTGAAAAACTTAAATTTAGAAAATAGGAAAAATTACGCGTTGCTCACTAAATAAGTCAAACATAGAAAATATATCACCCACTGTTTCTGTTCACTGAACAATTCAAATGGACAAATTATGTTATACACGCTGCAGTTCAAACTGAGAAAATATGTTAATTACCAGTAAATACACCAGCTCATTGAACAAGTCAAATATCGCATATATATCACGCACTGTAAAATACGCGTTGTTCACTGAATAAGTCAAATACGAAAATTTTTCAATAAACACTGGTAAAAGAACAAGTCAAATTAAGGAAAGTATACGGAATAATTGTAACGCGTAATTGATAACTTCACGAAAAGATTTATTAAGACTATATGATGATACAACAAGGATAATGAAAGTTAAAAGAAGAACAATAGTACAAACGTATAAACAAGAACTCTAGAATTATAAAAGATTTGCTCTCTCTTTCTTGCTACAAAAGTATATTTTTTTAATTTCGTGGTAAAATCAAAAGTTTTTTAAACAATTTTTTTAATTCCAATACATATATTTAACCAATAGCAGGCCATTGCTTTGTATTTCTTTCGAGAAATTTTCTATTAGGACCTATTTTACCTGAAATTAATTCGTTTTTAAACGCAAAAAAGTGATTATAACTAAATTCAACCAACCTTTCCTGAAGCATTAAATGGAGGTTTATTGCTGGGAATAACTTGTGATACAGGAAGAGGATCGTTACTCTCGGTTAGCACTTTAACATATCTTTTATCTTCTTTAGAATCAAACTCTTCATACTTTTTTTCGGAAGAAAATATTTTTATCGGAACTTTAGCTTCCATTGTTCCATTAAAATCGGTACTTATCTTTCCTGTCCAATAGTTAGGTATGCTCTGCGGACATACAAATTGAAAAAGCAACATGAAAGTTTTGGATAAAAAAATGATATGCTCCATCATTATTGCTCCAAAATATAATAATCTCTGTAAAAAATAAATAGATAAGCTTTTAAATCTTTAAAGAAACAGCTTTTACACAAGTACAGACATCTAAATCCTTATTCAAGGAAAAAGAAAACGTAAGTATGTTATCCATATTTAATGAATACATTGGTATTGATAAATTTTAAAATAAAGTGACCGAATTTTCTTTTTTTTTAACTTTCTTATTTGTATATCATATAAGTTATTAATGTTATGTATTTCGATGTGCTAAATAGAAACTTACTCTTTTTCAGTGCTAAGATCTTAAGTTTTCGGAAAATAATAATAGATAGCTATTATTATTATTATTTTTTTAAACACGTGTAATCCTATTCAGAGTGAGTGTAAAATTATTTCTAGATCGAAGACCAATTTCATGAAGTGGTATCTGCAATACCGGTCATAATATATGTCACTTTTCGAAAGTTATGTATAAATTCAAAGGCTAACTACACAACAAATTAAGTTTTATGAGAAAACTTCACTTTTAGTCTGAAAAGATTTAAGATTTTGAAGAGAAAATATTAGTTCCTATTCAAGCTATATTATAACGGTGATTGTAGTTTCTTAAAGAACAAAAATTTTTTGTTTGAATCAGAATCATGACACATGATCTGGTCATATCGGTCATATCTCATAACTTGCGGCAAAAAAAACATTTTTGTGGTGGATACTTAGTTTTAATGTTAAAGTAAGGGTGTCACCAAAAAATAACTTAAGCTTCTTTCAAAGATATTATTGCAAAGATTATTTTAAAAAAGAATATTAAAATATAAAAGTTTATCAAGTTGTTGAATTAAACGTATTTTGTCGTACCTCCAGATTTAAAATACCACAAAACTATAAGGTCACTGGCACACAAAGGTTATTAAGGCAATGCAGAAAAGATCAAGTTCGTATAATAAAAACTATTATACTATCTATGATATCAGAAACAAAATTTGCTGTAGGTTTCACTTCAAGTAATAGCAATTCCGAAAGCAAAGA
>JAUZNK010007789.1:0-42081 GCA_035046665.1 Euphysa ruthae
AGGTTATTTTAGTGGCACTTTTATTTTTTTCTTAGTTGTACCCCCTGAAAACGTGTTTTTACACCCTGAATTGTTTTACATTTTATTAGCAAGATGTCTATTATAAACTATTTCAACTAATTTAGTTAATAATATTATATCTAGTATATGTATTAGTTATAGCTATATAAACAGAAAACCTTCCTGGCTTCAAAGCTAGTTATTTTTCAGTACTTTATAAGTCTCCCTCCCCGATATTTACCACCTGTAATTTTTATATACAAGATTATGAGATTACACAATATATTTTTATTTATTTCAAATGAATTCTATGAAAACTAAATAACCAATACTGAGTGGTAAAAATACAAAAAGGGGGTTAAAAAGGTGGACTTATTTACTATATCTTCTTTTTTGTAATTTTACCTCCTGAAAAAATGTTTTTACCCCTGAAAGAATTTATTTTTAATAATCTTATTGGTCAACTGTCTATTATAAACTATTTTGCGACTAATTTAGTTAATATATCCGATATATCTAATAGTCATAGAGGTGTAAAAGATAATAAAGAATAGAAACGTTTTTTGGCAGTTGTACCCTGGTACCCCCTGGTTAACTCCCTGTAATTTCTGTTTGCTACCTCCTCAGCCTGAAAACCATCTTGATTCTTGATGCCCATGTAACAGCCTTTTAAAAAATCACAAGGAGAATTTCTCCCTAGAAAGGTGGCCCAAATGTCAAAAATTACCTGGACTACACATCAACTGAATCTCTGCAGGGTCCCGCTGATTTGACTCGTTCAGATACCCAACTTGGTACAGGATATAACGTTTTCATACTAGCTTATATATTAATAATTTTGTTGAAACCAACTGTGGATACAGATGCTTCTAGGTTGAAAATAAAGCAAAAGGACATCTTACTTGCCGAAATAGGTAAAAAGTCATTATTTTGTTTAACTATTTTGGGTGATAGGTAAAAAATCACTTTTCGGTTGATAACAATCTCTATTGAAATTTTAGATTAAGTCCATTATAAGAACGTTTTTAGTAACCAAATCGAAATTATTTCACTCTAAATGTCATTAAAAAGGTCCTTTTTTAAGCCCTAAAAAGGAAGATCTTCATTTTCCAAAATGCCTTATCTACTTTTCTTAAATTGCATCCTTGATTTTGATGTCCTGAGTAAACATCAGTTTGTTTTTGGAATAACATCCCAAGTTCTTTAAAAAACTAAAAAGTTCATAAAGGAATATTTTCCATAACATTCTTATAATTATACAATAAGAGCACAAGAACCATCTAACACAAGTAATACTTACTGATCATATTCTTTCAAGTATTGCATTAGCAGAATTTGTGAGTTACTTTGAAGATTTTTTTGAAATTAGCTGACTTAACAAAATTGTACATAAAGCATCTGGAGCAACTTAGTTTAAAATTAAGTGGAAGAGATCACGCAACACACTGGAAAGCTTACAAGAAGGGTTGAGACATATTTCATGATGATTTTGGGAATGCACTAAAGCTAGTTTCTGAAAAATATTGTGACAACTAAGTTGATATTTTAGCAAAAACTGCAAGCATTTAGACGTGATATGGTGGAGCATAAGCATTTATTTAACAGTAAATTCCAAACAAAATGTCAGAAAAACTCAGTTTCTAGCTCACTTCTTGGACTTTTTTCAATGGTCCTCAGAGATTTAAATATCAAAGTAATTACAGATAATGTAAGTATATCTCAAGCCGCACTAACCGTGTCACAACTTTTACAATATATTTCGCAGAACAGATAAGCGACAAGCTACACACACATTCATTTACCAGGAAGACAATTACTACTTCCTACGTATGTCAGACTTCTGGTAAACGCTAAAATTCGAATGAAAGGACTAATCGAAAAATTTGCTGATGTAGGATTATCAATTCCATAAAATTATGTAATTGAAATATTCACCAATCTAGGTAATCACACACCACAATTTTCTGAAGAAAATGTAGTATGTCCTACAAGCATGAGGAAAAATGTATTTACAACAGCACCAGTTGATAATATTGACCACAACCCTTCATCTACAACAGCAACCGTTTCTTTATATGGAACTGGTATTTACTTGTCACAACAACTTTTCAGGATATGTATTTTTGTTACAATAAAAACTATATAGATTGTTTTACAATCTTTTATCAGCATGTAACCCCTAGTTAAATATCAACTGTTTTATTGAAGCCATGTAAACCATCCTCAATTTATGGTAATTCCATGTCGAGAACGAAATTAGTAGCACGGAATGTAAGCTACGATCTTTTATGGGTTGCATATCAAGTCAATAAAGCAGAAACAATGTGAATATGCATGACAGCACTGAAATGCTTCCTTTATTCAAAGAAAAAGCTCATTCGCCTGCTACGGTAAAACATTCTTTGTCAGTAATTCGGCAAGCAGTGGTTGTTTCTAACCTGAATCAAGTTCCTGTAATAGCTCTAGATCAATCATTATGCCATTGCCAAGCAAATTGAAATTGGAAAAGAAATCAAGATATATACCAATCCACGAAAGATATAATGGTCGCACATCAGATCAGTGTACTGTTTTACCAATATTTCATGCCCTGACAAGATTTGATCAACCATCATCGTTAGCTATAAGAACAAATAAAACATCTTGTGCTGTATGGAAAATTTTTCATGAATTGACTGAATCAATAATTAAAGTCAGCCAGTTTCCAGCAGCAGTAGATGGTAAGTCAATTATACCAATAGCTGAACGATTATTAATATTGAAGCACGATCGTGAGCACTTAACTGGATGTAAACGTTGCCAGAAAAGATTTTTTTACTAAGAAAGGGAGGATGATTGAGGCAATTCCCAATCCTGCTGATGCTCTATTTCTGCATAAGAATCGATCAATTTACCAAGGCTCCTTTGATCCTAACCAGATTTTACCCACTTCTGTCCTAATGACTGGGGAAGGTAAAGAACAGTTGATTCAAAATAACAGCCAGTGCGGAAAACATTACCACCAGCATCAAACGCATGCCATGCATTAAATAAATGTGGTATTTGCCAGATAAGGCAAATGCGGAGGCGAATGTAATTTGGATTGAATAATGACACCTATGTATAAAATTTTTAATATGTATAGTAATTTTTGTGTTTCAATAATGTCTAAATCAATTCTTTGGCCACTTTTCTGTTATATTTTACAAAATAAAATCTTTCCACCCGTGAATTAATCCGAAATCCACCATTTTGAATACTTAATAAGTAGAGTTAGGGGTATTTTCAACCCTTGCTTCCATTGCAAATAATGAAAAGCACATATTCTTTTTATGTAGGGATGTATAATACATATAGTTTACACTAGGGTCAAAAATTGCCTCGTTGGAAAGCGGGTATGGCTGGCTAACATGACAACCAGACCCATTTTGGGTGGGTTGTATAGCTGAAAAGTTGTAATGTGTCACAACTACACCAAGTTTCATGCTTTTACCAAAAATCCCACAATTATCGCCAACATTGCCTCCACTATCACAATATACAGTCATATAAAGGGTATTTTGACACCTTAAACCAGTTTGGAAGCCCAAACAATTAGCTAAAATTTTAAAATTTATCAATGCTTTCATAACTTATATTTAATTCATATTTTTGGGTTTACCAAGAAGCAACATTTTCAGGTTACTAAACTTTCTATTTGGTGCGAATTATAACGGAATTTACGACAGTATTGTGGTAAATCAATGATTTTACATTTTCATGTGCCCAAACTCAAGCAAAACAAGTGTCCCCAAACTAACTCTGGGTATAACACTGAATGTCTAGCTAGTTGTGACCACACTTCCATTTCTGCATGCAATTTCTTATATAATGTAACATCCCCTGCGCAAAGACATAGAGAAAAAAATTCTTTTTATATAGTGTATTATCTATCAATCTAAAAAAGATAAGATAGGGGATAGGGCAAAATATTTTCAACCGGAGGTCCTGAGAACCCAACCTGGGTTTTCTTGAGCACTTTTTTTTCCTGGAAATAAGACAAATATCCAAAATCTGCACTTAAATACCAAAATTTTAAATATCCTTGCACAGAATTGAAAGGCAAAAACAAAAAAACGGAAAATTTCAAATATGTTCACTTAGCTAGAAATCTTTTTAAAGACTTATAGACTAAGAAGGAATTTTTTTAAAGATATTTTATAAAAGACATAACAATCAATTACTAAAATTGCAAAATAGAATTAAAATTTAAAACAGACCTAAAATTATAAAATAGACCTAAATTTGCAAAATAGACCTAAAATTTTAAAAGACCTAAAAATTTTTCTAGTCCACTTGAAAACAACTATTAGAAACAACATGGCAGTCCTGAGGAATCAATTCTCAAAAAAGCTCCATTTAGAAGTTAACAAAAATTTTTTTTCAAACAAAATCCTTGCACAAGCTTCTTCCCTCCTTCAACAATGAAAATTTTTTCAAATAAAAAAAAGAAAGAAAATGACATACCCCTTTGTCTTGCACAAATATAATGATAACCATCACGACACATCTTAAAACTACATTCCAAAGTAGCTCCAAACTGTGAACATAAACTGCATTTCTAAAATCATACAGTGAAAATAATAATAATAGTAATAGACATCTGTCAAGGAAAAGGTTAAGATATATGGTTAAATCAAAACATCGATGTTTAAGAGATTTGAAGGGGTTGATTAAATTTTTAATATTAGTAAATAGAAGACATCCCAAGATAATCAGAAATACTTCCTAAAATCATAACAAAATTTCATAATAGAAAAATCAATTTTTTTACACCAAATTTTGCAAGCTTAAAGTGTAATTTTAAAAAGAATTTTGAAAGAATTGATTTTCAAAAAATTTGATTATTGAACAACTTTGACGTGATTGGGCACAGGTCTGATAAAAAAACATCAATATAATAACATATTAAGGAACACTTTTTTCTAATGTGCAATAAAATTGGAACATGCTTTCTTAAGAACAACTGGAAAAATATTGTTTTTATATCAAGTTTGCTCAAGGCTGCCAAGAATGAGAATATTTGTAGGTGGCTATGAGGTTCACAACGTATTCTCAATAAGTATTTTTGCAGGTGGCTATATGAGACTCCCAAGGTATTCTCAATGGTTTTTTTGCAGGTGGCTATGAGGGTCCCAAGGTATTTTCAATCATCTTTTCACAGGTGGCTATGAGGCTCCCAAGATATTCTCAATGTGAGACTCCCAAGGTTTTCTCAATCTTTCAATTTTAAGAAAAATTTTGAAAAATTACATGGAAGGATTAAGTTTTGTTTTTAGGCCAAAAATGATAAATATCAAACTATTAGTACTCTTGAACAAAGACCTTGAAAAAGTTTTCAGTACTGGTTAATGGACCTCCTGAAGCTATTTTGTCACTATTTCACGCTACATTTTATCCTAAAATAAATATAAATTTCGTTTGAAAAAAAATTTTTAAATTGTCTTCTAACTATAAATTTCCTAATTATAGGAAATATTTTTTTTTTAATTAAATTTCAGTTTGATTCAATAGCAACTTCTAAAAAAATTCACCCAAACAACGTTGATTTAAAAAAAAAAGAAAAAAAAAAAAATTCAGTATTTTAAAAGGTCACGTAATTCAAAAAAAAAATTTAGAGGTACTTTTTTGAAGAAAAAAAATACAATGAATGTCATTTTTGGACAAAATTTTGCTTTTTTCAGAGCCTGAAGTTAATACACACAAAAAAAAATAAAAATAATGACATGCCAAGATCGTCAAATAGTAATTCCAATTAACTAAGTTTTTAAAGAAATAAGAACAGCTAATATCCAAAACAAAATATTTTTTCCAATGTCTTTTAACAAATGTAAACCATAAAGTTAAATTAATAAGTAGATTTGACGAAGAATTCAAATATATTTTAGTTTCTGTTTTAGCCTTGATTTCCCAAAAATTAAACCTCATAAAGACGAAAAGAAAAATTCCAAAATTTGTTAAATGGTTTTTGCCAAAACACACAGAAATAAATTTACAAAACCCTAACTGGTCATATTTCCCTTCCGACTGAACTTTTCAAAATATTTAGGGTCATGTAACTATGAGATTAAAAGAGAAAATTTAAAAAATGTTTTGATTATAGGTCTTCACTTATGATGTTTTAGCACATTCAGATACAACAGTGAAAAGCAATAACTTTGCAAAGATCAAAGCGTCACTCACACCACTTTTCTTATGGCCTATTGCTTTTATTAAACTTAAAAATTCCAAATAAACTGTGAAAAAGGGCAAAACACATAACGCAGTGAATTCATAAGTCATGATTTTATAACAAAAGTATTGAGAAAAAAAAAACTAGCAGATAAGGGATCAAGATAATGAACATAATTAGTAAATTTACTGTTTTTGCTGCATAGTTTAATGCCTCCCCAATTCCATGAAGTGCACCATTGGTCAAACAAATACTTGATGTCCATATTGCACAATCACGATGTAACCAGACTTCCATTTTATCTTCACTAACATTGGTACTAATTTTATACGGACCAAATAAGACATCTAAATCACCTATACATGGTGGTTTCCCACACATAGTACACACCCAATCCAATTGTGTTAAACATTGAAGTGTATTCAAATCTATGCAATCGTCCAGGATATACGATTTTTCCTGATAACATGATTTTAATTTTATTTTGTTTATATCAATGACAGCATTAATAATTGGTTTGGTTTTTGATTTTTGTAAATGGAGAGGTAATTTTTCTTGCTCAAATGTAATTTCCCGTTTCTTTTTCTTTTTTTTAAGTTTTGATACAGTAACGTTTGTAGCAGTTTTTTGAGAATCGTTCTTATTTTTTTGAGGAGACTTTAAAATTGTTTCATTATCAGGTTCAGTTGAGTTATTTATATTTACCGATAAAATTTTCCTATTTTCAGTTTTAGTGTTTTCTGTAATCTTATCACTTATCGTTTCAACTTGAAAATTAATTTGTGTCTCGCTAAGTATATCGTTGTTAAAATCATTTTCGCTAGAGGGTATGGTGGATTTACATTTAGTTACAGTACCCGAGGATGAAGTTTCATTAACTAATTTGGAAGCCTTTTCCTTAGAAGAAAAGTCTTTAACAGATATAACTGTATGGTTATTTCCATTGTCGCTATTTAATTTGTTATCACCAATTTGGGATTTCTCGCTTTTTTCACTGTGCTTCGAAAACGAAATATTCGAAAAGTCGCACTTTTGGGCGTCTGGGGTATTATCTTTTGGAATTTTATTATCAAGCTTTTCTCTTTTGGTTTCTGGACAAATAAAATCATCAAATTTTTTCGGCCAACCTCGTTTTCTTGGTTCTTCAATAATGAATTTGTTTCGTTTTTTAGACTTTTTTTTAGATTTTAATTTATTTATAACATGTGCAGTAGTAGTATCAGTTGATACATTATGGAAATTATGATTAGCTTGATTAACCAAATCAAGATTAGATACACTGTCTACAATAGGAATTGGCGATTGCTTTGAGAAATTTTTACATTGAATAGAAGTAGATACTAATGGTTTGTCATCTTCTTTTGACATTTCAGTAATATGTAATGGTTTTTCTGTCAATTCTTTTGTAGCTGAATTTTTTTTTAGTTCTTTGTTATGAATGATAGGTTTAATATCAGCGTCATTCAGAAACGAATCGGTTTTAACAGCTAAATTTTTCACAATAGAAACTTGATTTAAAAGAGGTTTTAAAATTGGCTCACTAGTACTGGAAACTAATTTTACACTACCTTCTTTTGAAATAGAATCTGATTTCACACTGACAGATTTAACTTCTTTTGTGACCAAGGAAACATTTCTAACAACTTTTGGAACAACAGATTTGATTGTATTGCTTTTAAATCTTTTCAACTGGTTTTCAATTTCTATCTTCATTAAATTTCTCATCGCGTCTTCACCAGCTATTTTACTGGATGTTATTGCTTTTCTGAACTCTTCAATTTCATTGAGAGGTTTTTGTGAAACTTTAGGTTTCTGTGGACCACTATTTGGGTTTACTTTAAAACTCTTGCGTTTGAAAACATTGTTTTTATCAGTGGGAGACACAATAACCTCTGGGCATTCTAAATATTTGGTATTTACTTCCTTTAAATCTTCTTTGACATTTTTAGCTGAATTAAAAATTACACGAGAATTCAAAACATTAGGCAAAGATTTAGATGACTTAGTCTGCAAATTTGATGCTTTTCTACTCACTGACTCTACCATAGTGCTACTTGGTGTTTTGGACTGATTTATAACAATATTCTTGTTTGCCGGCTTTTTAAGGGAATAGCCTTTAGGCAACATTATTTTTTCGCCTGGGGTATAATTAACCATTGATAATGTTTTACCAGAAGAATCAACAAGTTTCAAGATTTTCTTTGGCTTTGGATTCATATTGTTTAATGATATAATTTTTTTAACATGCTGGCTTGAAGTGACCGCTTCTGATGGATTTACTTTTGGACCTTCTTTTACAAGATTCTGTGTTAAAATGCCAGATATACCATTTGGTGTTGACGAGGATGTTTGTGTTGATATGGCAGGTCTCTGTGGTAATTGGTTTACCGTTTGTGATAATACAACTGGCCTTGAGACTCGAGACGATATTGTAGGTAAAGTTTTTGTTTGTTTTGAAGGGAGCGGCTTTACAGTCATAGCAGGTGTCACTATACTTGAAACAACATATGCACTATTGCTCAACAGTGTGGGTGATTGTGAAGTCATTGTTAACAGTGGTTGGTTAAATTTATTCTGCTCAGGTTGAAGAATCTGAAAAAAGACAAATATTTATTAACACATCATTTAACCATTTATTTGCAAACACCTGATTTAAAACAGAAATTTCATAATATAAAGGCATTTTATTGGCTGAAAATTCTATTGAGCGCTTTTGATTGGCTCGTGCAATTTTTGAATTTAGATATTGAAGTAACAAAAAGTTTTAAATTGAGAAAAACAACATAAATGATGGTGAAATCTTTGATGCTGTAGCAGCTTGGATTTTTTATTTTAGTAAAATTTTGTTATAATATATCTTCTTAGAAATTCAACGATCCAGATATTCACTCAACTAAAGATCCAATGATCTGAAGATATATAAATCTTATACTCCTTCTCATACTTAGAATAATTTGTATATCGTGAAATAAATAGTATATTTAGTGTAGCTTGGTTATTCAAATAATCAGGAAAATGATATTGAAATTAATCCATACATTAAATATCAATGCCATTCTAAATAATGTAATGAAGTCACTTTCATCAAGATATTTATTACACTGATGACTTCATCAAAACTCCACTTTGATATGTCTAGTTATTATCCAGATGGTTAGGAATTTAAAAAGAATTTTAGTAACGATTCACAAATTCTGAAACTATTGATTTTCACCTCCAAATAAACACAAATAATTCGCACCCTCCTTAGCATTAAAGAAAGGTTGACAAATTTACACATTCATTCAAAAAAAGGTAACAGTGATTAAACGCAGATGCAAGGACATACAAAAAAAAGCTTAAAAAAGATAGAGCAAAAACGTTTGGAAAGCACAAGGAAAAGATCTGAGAATATTTCACAAAACATCATACTTATAGAAACCTATAACTGAAATAGAATTGCTTGCATTTTTTTTTTTTTTTTTTTTTTTTTTTTTTTTACACCAACATACATTCTAGAGCTATTTAAAACTGCCAAACAGGCAAGAATTTTCAATAAAAATGGTTTTAGGCTTAAAATAACCATGTTTCAGGTCCTTGGAACAGAGACCAATAGAATTTTCAAAATAACCAAAATGCAAAAGTAATCATAAATATTTTCAGACATCAAAAATATTTTGTAAAATTGAAAAAAAAAAATTTCTAGAAAAATTCATTTTTTGACGAGTTTCGAGACCCGAGCTCGGATAAATTCCAGTAGGTAGGATGGTTGCTAATCAACCATTTTTTTGACACTGGCTTGTCAATTGTTAAAATTCTGGAATGAAGTCTTTTAAACCTTGACACTCTTACTCAACTACAGTTACCTCCTGATGGAGTAAAAGAAATATTAAACACATAAAACTTGAACAATGAAATTTTTGCCTTGTTTGATTTATGAGAAAATAAGAATCTTTAAAAAAAATGAACTAAATATAACATTTAGCCATAACTCTTTTTAAAATTTTGCTTTCACCGTATCATTTTTTTCGAAAATGTTGACTTCAGACAAAAGACAGAAAAATGATTGGTAATTTTTGCCTTGCTTACCCATAGTTCTGTAATATTTCATTCCTTCAAGAAGATTTTTAATCAATTATATGGCAAACTTCTTTTCTAGTTACTTATGGTTGGGGATATAAACGCATCTGTATAGTACAGCTATCAGGGGCTGATCTAAGTCCAAAATGACAGCGATACATCCCTTTCGGGTACATCAAATTTGGGCGCTTTTTTTAAAAAACATAGATAAAACGAAATTAAAATATAATTTGTTTTTACCATATTTCGGTAATATCATTTTCACTTTCATTTTGGACATTACTATTTAACCGGTTGCTGAACCTTAAACTTATTTTTAAACCACATGTCGCCAGCATGATACATTACAGCATGTAATGTATCATGTTGTACACAGTTCCAATTATGTAAGAAAAAATCTAAAAGAAATTAAGTCTATAAGTTGTGCGCCCGAATTATTATGCATTTTTTAATATTTTAACCTATGTATTTTTTAAAGTTTTATCTAGAACTGTCTATTACAAGAAGTACGAAACATACTACGATTAAGTGATGGAGAATATTGCAAACTTATAGCTATTTTATTTACTTTGTACTTAATATTGCAGGATTTTAATATTAAATTTGTTGCTTTTACTTTGTTTCTTTCTCAAAATCACCCCAAAACAAAAATGTATCACTAAATCAATAACACTTAAAACAAAAACTTTATAAAGAACCTCGCTTCTTATAACAACTCGAATAATATTTTCTAACAAAATTATATCTTCTTTTTCGAATGTTTTTGTTTGATGCTAATGTACAGAATAATAGCATGCACACTTCGATCGATTCAATCGACGTTGACCGCATTGTTTGCAAATTCATAATCATAATTGCTGCATGCACGTGGTCGACAATGTTCTGCTTAAATTCGAATATTTTTTTTTCCTTTTTTTCAAATCTGTAAATAAAATAAAGCTTGTAATCATCATTCCTTTGTTTGTTTAACAATCAAACTTAAAACAATTGCATTGGATAATTGGTTTCAACATTAAAATAACAGCTACACTGGAGTGCAACTTGTTTTGATTCGTTTTAATAAACTTGTGTAAAAGACTTAGGTGATTGAGAAGAAATTGGAAAACGGCAGAATTATCAAAGGAATTTAAGTCATTTTAAGCAGTTCTTAGGTTCAGAAAGGCTAAATAGTGAAAATTTGAATCCCGCTGGACTTAATCCCCAAAGTTAATTGAGAAATTTACTTATTGCGACTAACGCCGCCCAAAATAATTTTCTAAATCAGCCCCTGGCTATAAACAGTTAATCATCCAACTTTATTTTAAGATTACACCTAAAGACATAAAATTTTTCAGTTTCCCTGTTTATCAATTTCTATTGAGTTAAATAAACAAGCCAATTCTCACTCGGTTTGCAACATTTACACAGGCACATGCAAGTCATCATAAGTCTATGTTTACATTAATTAATCATTATAACATAAACATGTAGAAATTACATGGCCAATTCACAACATAACTCTTTCCTAAAATAATTCGTCAGATAATATATAAATATATCAAACTCAGAATTTTGATCAAATGCAGTGGTTTGCCATTCTTAAATTTGATTTTTTACTAGTTTTAAATTTAGTAACAAAGTATCAGCAAATTTGAATATTCCTTTTACAAATATTTGCCATGCGCAAATCAATTCTCTAGAAAAAAAGGCATCTGGACTTATACCACTTTAAGCTAAGAAAAAGATATATGCTGGCCTTAAAGATTCATTGGCTCAATTTGATAAATTGACAATAAAACGTTTTATGAGTAAAAGAAAACATGCAAAATATGACAAACAATCCTACAAACAGTTTTCACAAAAATTGCATTGTTTCAAACCATCCGGAAAATTTTAGCGGTTTTGGATAAAGGTGCATGACGAAGCTATGCATAAAACTGACTTTTTCTCTATTTTTTTCCAGCTGTCATTCAAGCAAACAACTAAAGGTTGTAAAAATCAAAACTTTATCGAGTAGAAAACTTATTAAATTTGTTTAACTTTCTGTTTCAATTTATTTCAACAAATTTCTTGTAATTTGTTTAACTAAAATTTAAGCTAAAAAAAACTAAATAAAACGACACAGTAAATAATAACACACCTGCTGAGTAGAAGGTGGTGGAGCTTGCATTTCACTCTTAACTGAGTCTGCTGAAACAAAACAGTGTTGCTGTGGCAATGTTAAGGCTACAGTATTATTAATAATGTGATTGATTGGAATTGAAACATTACTGATAATAGAAACCGTTGTCATATCAAATTCAGAAATTTCTTCACAACTTGTTTCTAATTGAATGCCAGGGTCAATAGATTGGGCAAGAGCACTGTAAAGTATAGGATCAAGCTGTACATTTTGCAATTGTTCAGGAGTCATACTTGCAAGGAGGTTTGCAAGCTCGGCTACACTTCCGACAGCTATGGTCCCCTGATTCATTATGTCCATTCTTGGTTTTTTCAACTAAAGGATAAAAATAAATTCTGAAAATCTAACCTGAAAAATGGAGTAATTTTTCATAACATCAACGAATTCCCACTTGAAACCCATTCTTCATAAATAACCAGTCCTCAAAAGTAAACTAACTGTAGTGCACTCCAAAAAAACAAATCAAAGTCATGATACAAATGCTTTATACTTAAAAAGAATTGATGAACATATTTTTTCAGCAATGATTTTTGTGGTATACCAACCTAGTTTGCCAATTATTTTGGTTTTTAACCCAGTAATATAAAACATTTTCTGACAAAATTTATAGACCCAGACAAAAAATATTAAATAAGTATTGAAAAAGAAAAAATATATATTAGAAAACAAATGAACGGTACGACTCTCAAGCGCACCTTTGTCAATGAGGTTGAAATATTTTTTATAGTAACAAAAGTCTATTTAATATACATTTTAGGCCTAGGGTTTCAAAGAGTTTGTTTTCTGCATAGTACATGTGTAACCTAGGCTTTGATATGATTCCACGATATAGTATCGCTTCCAGATAGTTGTACATCACGTGAAGTAAACATATCACCCTTGCTGATTTCCTGGTAAAGATTTTTCCACCACCCCCATGCGAACCACACGGAATTTTGAGAGAGTGTCTAAGTTAGTCTACTTGGGCTGTCTGTTTACATTCCTATTATTTCCATGGAGATAGTTAAAAATGTACGACGGTCCAGTTTTTGGTTGTTATAAATATTAAAATCTTCCTGAATTTAAAAACATGATAAATGACAGAATATTAAAGCTCTGTGAAGATTCATGTTATTCACAGAAAAAACAACAGAGCTCTGAATATGATGCTGTATCTGGTTATTTTGCTTTGATTTGGTCAAAACCAAAGGTGTCTTCCAAAATTTCAATAGTGATGGGGAAAAGTTTTATCCAGACTTTTATAACTGTGTATCTGGTGACCACGAAGCGTTCCTAAAATTGTCACAAAAATTTTCGATCATCGTTGGATTTGAAATAGAAAATCATTTTTTAGATTCAAACTACAAGAAAAAAAACTTCATTCACTCAGAAAAAAAAATATTTAGAAATCTACAAAAAAACCCTTGAAAAGGGACATTGAACGCTGATCCAAACAAAGCTATCTTCATAGCTACACATCTGTAAAAAACCCTTGAAATAGGACATTGAACGCTGATCCAAACAAAACTATCTTCATAGCTACACATCTGTAAAAAACCCTTGAAAAGGGACATTGAACGCTGATCCAAACAAAGCTATCTTCATAGCTACACATCTGTAAAAATATATATATCTTGCACTTATTTATAATATGGTAACAGAAAAGCAAGTTTGTGAATCTATTGGAAATCTATTATAGAAAGCTATAAAAATTTCACATTTTGATTTTGTGAAGGTGTCTTTCTAAATTATGGTTCGAATTTATAAAACTTTGGTAAAAAACTGTAGAGCTTTGCTTGTAAATTAATATTTCTAACAAACTTTATTTTGATTTATATTTGTTTTAAAATTTTAAATAAAATGGTAGAAATCAATATTTTTTTTTTTTTTTTTACTTTATGTTAATCATTGACACTGGAATTCAATAAAGGTGCAAGCACTGTGACTTTAGACACCAAATACTAACACAGCATTTGAAAGATGATAAAAGGGAACTAAAATGTGGAATAGTTTACCCCTTAACCTCAAAAAATAAAATTCATCCTCTAATTCAAAACTTTAAAAATATGATTGGGTAAATAAATTATTATAAATAAAAAAATGAAATGCTATTTCCGAAACAAATTTTTGTCACTTATTTAAATTATACATTACTATCACCCTTTTTCGAGAATCATCACTGATAGCTTTCTGTAAGTTACAATAAACCCTGTTATTTTTTTTTAGCTGATGGCTGTAAAAATGATATTGAAGAAATATTTTCTCTAACAATTTAAAAGCTTATTTTATTCTGAATTTATGAGCAATTTTATTTCAGAAACTGGTTACTGTTTAAAAAGTCAAATATTTTGGAAGCAATCTTGACCCTCTGAATTGGCTTCAGTCTCAGATTATAATGCTAAATAAAGTGCATCAATACCGCCAAACAAAGTTACTACCTTGCAAGGAAATTTTTAATCATTGGTAAATTAACTCATCCACATATGTATCAGCCTTTTATTGAACAAATTAATATCTTTAAAAATATTTACCACTCAACTGAGTAGTGACAAAAAGCAATATATTCCTACCTTCTTTTTCTCCGACTTAATAACAAATCCCTACCAGGCAACTTGTTTAAAGCACCTACTAGGCTGCCTTAAATTTTTATTCAAACTTTACAAGTCCCTACTAGAAAACATGCATATTGTGTAAATAAATAATGGTTTTCAAATGTTTGCGGCTATAAAAATAGCCATTTTATTTTATTGTGGATAAACCAATCATATATGTGTCAATATATTTTGAAAGGGCTCATCACCAAATGTAATTCACCACATAAATTCAACTAGATAAGTGTCTATCAATGTTCTAGCAGTGCCACACTCCTTCTTATTACGTTTTTTTGCACACATTCACATGTTTTTCACCAAATTTGTGTGAGCTCCAGTATTTAGATCCACAAAATTCAACCTGATTAATAGTTAAGTGATCATAACCTATGTTGCCAATTGTATTATATGCCCGCAACAGATCTGATATTATAGTTGTACTTGGATTAATGTATTGTTGTACGATAGGTAGGAGGGTCTGTGCATTCCGTGCATCAACTGGAACAAGAAAACCAATATATACTGCATAAGTACCACAAAAACTGCAACCTCTTCTGCGGAATACGACAGTTTTTTCGCTGCTATTTTTATTTTTTTTTTTTTTTACAGAAGCCATTATAGGGTTAAAAGTTCAGCAGAATATCTTAGATTGAAAAACTGAAAGGGTGTTAGGCCAATATATTAACAATACACAGAGGCTCTAACAACCACACACCATTATCCATAGTACTATGGTGATGACGCTTAAAGGGTTAAGGTAAACCTGGAACTTCTTGTTTTTTTAAAGAATAAATTTTACGCAAAAAAGGAAAAAAAATGAATGTGCAGATATAGAGAAAAATAAAAAAAATTTTGATACGTTTTTGCCTTCTTAACCCCAAAATCAGACAAGAACTTTCAAGAAAATCTGGAGCAAGCTGTTTATTTCTTACTGTTGATATGTCGCTTCATGAAATAATTCATAAAATGTTAATGAGTAGATTCAAAAATCAAAAAATAGATTTTCAGTAAATGTTTGCCTTGTTTACTTTCAAAATCAGGCGAGCGAGAATTTTCAAAAATCTGGCTTTATCAAATCATTTGTTTTTTTAACCCTGGGCATCATATAATTTAGAATATACGAATGAATGGATGACGAAAAATAAGAAAATGATGATTTTCGCCTTGTTTAATTAGATTTTAGCAAAGATTAGAACTTTAGATAATATTTGGAATGAGGAATATATTTATTATCCTTGACATCTGACTTATTCTAAAAATTAGTAAAAAATTTCACATAATGAGTATATTAAATCAAAAAAATTGAAAATCTTTCTCTCATTCAAAATCAGGGCAAGGGTAATTTTGTCCGGCCTTATTAATTCTAAATTTAATGAAAAAAATTTTATATTGCGAGTGATGAGTAGTTCGTAATTAAATTAGTTTTTTGTACAAAATGTAATTTCTTAGGGGAGCTGTTAAAAATTTCAGAAGTGTCGAGAATTTTTCAAGAAAATATTAGTAAGTAACAGAAAATAAGTTTTGGACAGGTGACCATATCAATAAAATGATTCTCTAGGTTCAACGAAAATTAAAAATGAAAAAAATAAGTGGATTCTTACAAGATTTCCAAAACTTCATTTTAAATTAAAAAGCCAGGTATTGAAAAACAAGATTTTTCCATACCTGGCGCCATATCAACCAAGATATTCTTCTCTCTATAGACCTCTTAATTAATGAAAAATTTTAAAACTGAAAAAAAATTATCAAACATGGTATTGAATCTCCTTACCTACCATTTTCTATAATTTCATCAAAAAGATGTTAAATAGACAGGGTGTTTATCAAATATGTGGAAATGTTAAAAAGAAAATTCTTTGGCAAGTTCTTTTACTATAACGAAACACAAATTTACAAAGCCAAATAAAAAAACCACTTAACAAACAACATGTTGGGTTATGTTTAGTAAAGAGTATTAAAAAAAGATTTACAGATTTGACTTACTAATTTTAACTTTTGATGAATTTTTATGCGGGATATTCCCTTTATAGATTTTGTGATTCGCATTAGATTGCATAAATTCAACATCTCTACAAAAACCCTTGTTATGAGGCTTAAATTTTGTCACAATAATTAAGAATAAATCTATATATCTATATATATGACATAACGAGTGACTTTTGAGCAAAATCTTGCTTAGGTCAATTCCTTTTTTTGAGAACAATTTGGTGTTTTATTCATCTGGTAGAAAGTAAACTGAGTAAAATTCTGGCATTTCCAATATCACTCGCAAAAATATTTTACAAAGCCTTTATGGATTATATACCTCAATGACTTCCAAATTTGCTTTAGACCTTGGAATATTTCACTGCCAAAAGTTAGATATTCTATAAAAAATGAAATTCACTGAAAAATCTCCCAAATGAAAAAACCAAAAGAAATAATAGAATCAAATATTAAGAACATCTAGTGAGAAAAATGCCAGTATATAGGTTTCGGAACCAATATCTACGGCTCTGTTTAAACTTTGTATGAAGAATATTTTTAAAAATGGGAAAACTGGGGGAAACAAAGCTATTATCAATAACTCATCACCACTCATCTCTCGCGAAGATAAAGAACCAATAAATTATATTTACCATCCTAATCATATCAATTGCATCTCAAACATTCTTGCAAGTGAAAGATAATTTCTCTAGATCATTGATAAAAAAAATGTTGTGGGTTTACAATGTCAAAACAGAGACTTATTCTTCAAAAATCTTCTTTCGTCTTCTCATACAGTTTTCCATCCTAGCATGGGTTAGAAAGGGTTATTTATGGAACTTTTCCATAACAATCTATCCTGGGTCAATGCACTTCGAATCCCTTTCTGCTTAAGGTCATTTTTAACAACCTGTTCCCAAGTCATCTGTGGTCTAACCTTCCCACAGTTTCTTTTTACGTCCATTCCTCTTGATTTCCTAACCCAAGTATCGTTATCGATTCTCTCAACATGGCCAAACCACCTTAATCTACTTTTTTTGAACTACTACTCTAACATTTTCTAGAACACATAGCTCCTGAAAGGATTTACTATCCTTCAATGTCACCCTACATATCCATCTTACCATCGTCATATTGTTTCTCTCTAATCTGTTCAGGTCACTTTCCTTAACTGCCCAAGTCTTGCCACCACAGACTATGACGCTTTTTACACAAGCATTATAGAGTCTACCTTTTGCCCGTAGTGATAACGCCTTAGCGGTTAAAAAAGGTAAAACTTTTTCCATCCACATGTTATCCTGGCAACACACCTTTCCTCTGTATCACCACCTGTGCTAATCATAACTTGCCGGTCATCTCCAAGGAATCATTACCTACAACCACTGGATAGATTGGTTGTATACCAGGTAAAACAACATACAATAGTCACACTATTTTGAATTTCAACTAACACCTCTCAAATAATGGAAATATGGAAAACATGAAAATATGGAAAAACTGTGGAAATAAACATTTATTTTCAACTTATAATTGGACAAACTCATGCAAAGTTTAAAGTAGAATAGTTTTAGAAGACAGAAACATAGACACATATGGACACATGGGAACTTTATAGGTTTCTTTTATGCACTACATCTAGTGTGCTAATAATAAATGTATCCAAGAAAAAGTATGAAGTACATACAAACATGGATAAATTTATAGATCCAAAAAAATATCTTCTAAAATATCATTCAAAACTTAAAACAACAATTTAAGAATATATAAATTGTTTATCTTATACATGCTTTATTTATCTATCCATATTTTATCAAATTAATATTTATAAATAAACACAACAGCAACCAAATTAATATTATTCATAAACAAATAGTACAGCAAACAAAGGGAAAACAAATTTACAAACATAAAAATACCAACAGACAATTGAGAGTATTGTTTCAAGGTGGGCATTTTAGATTAAATATTTTATTCGTGTTTACATTTCAGAAACATTTTTTTTTTCTTAAACTGTCAAAATGAAAATGTATAGCTATATGACAGTTTTCTTACTATGACACTGAAAGATATGGAATCTAAAAAAAGAAGCTAACAAATTTACCTTTTTGAAGGGAAAAGACAAGGAAGTAAATTCAATCAAGCACAACAAACTTTTTAGCTAGTTGGTATTTGGCTGTTTGTAATGAACTAGTAAAAATTTAAAAATATTAACGTGGAAATAAATAGGTATCAATTAATTAGTTTAATAATAAAGAGGAAATATTTAAAAATAATATAATAATAGTAATAATAATAATAAGATGCAAAAATAGTCACAGAGGTCTGAGGCAGTTTCAAAAAGGTGTGTGTACTTCAACGATGCTACGAAAAATTATTCTGTCAGACTTATCACATCAGATTTCCTATTTTTAAACCTAAAAAAAAACCTCTTTTAACTCATAAAAAAACGCATTGATTGACTTTCAAAAGAAAAACGTCTGTTAAAGGAAATCCAAATGAATAATTTGTTTTAAGGGCTGAATCCAGAACAATATGACAATAGCAAAAATCATGATTTACAACCACTGATTACTAAATAGTTACTAAAAATGTCACATATATTTAAAAATATTGTCAGTGTAATAAAATATATGATTTTCAACTATTTTGAAACAGTCGTAGAGTAGAAATTGTTCAACAAAAACTCTATAATATATAAGAAAAAGTTTTAATAGAAACACATAACAAATATTAATCCAGTTAGTTTAACAAGTAAACCTGAGAAAAGCAGAATGTTTATTAGTTTCTTTTTTTTTTCTTTTTTTTTTTTTTTTGCATAAAAAATCCACAACAAATCAATGTTGTCCTTGAGTCTGATATATATTTTCTGCTTTCCTAAAATGACTTTAAACTTTTTTGGATTTAAATTTGAAAGTATGAAAATATTAAATTTTGCTGACTTCTAATTCCCATTTGATATTCCAACATAATAGATTTTATCATAAACACTTTTGCAGACTTTTGGTTTATTATTAAGTATCTTATAATTTTTAGATTAAAAAAAAAAAAAAAGCATTTAGATGGCTTGTACAGATTTTTAGTCGACTGAAACAGCAATACTAGTTTTAAAGATACCAATGTAAATATAGGAAAAAAAACTAAACACCATAACTTTTGACCAAATAATAAATAATCTAATAAATAAATTAGCAATTAAATATATCATCTAATTGTCGTATGTAAAATAACATGGTTGTTGTGTATGTTTCAATCTAACTGCTAGAAGTTCGTCTACTAACTTTTCAAACAATATCAGAAAAAATTTCCTGATTTGGAAACTGTTATTAACCTCTCAGCAGCTCTTCACTGTATTCCATATACCAAGAAATCTTTGATAATATCTTAGGAGATTTCAGATAGAAATCAAATTGATTCACACAAATTTTTAGCGAAGTAAATTAAGCATACTACAGAGAAGAACTTTGTTTTTTTATAAAAAGTTAACAAAATTATAACCAAATATTGAATAAATTAAAAAAAGTATAAAAATCAAAATTTTGATTAGATTTAAATTTAAAAATAATACGAAATAGAATATAATATATGAAAATAATACGTCTCATAAATTCAAACTGATAAAACTGATTTTTCATGAAAAAACCTTCAGAAACTCTAATATCGAACGTTTTTATTTTTTTCTTCGGTGTGAAAATTATTAAACAAATATTGTTAAAAAACTAAAACACTACAATAGCATGAAACATGTAGTAGTTTTAGTTATTATATATGAACAATTATATTTTAGAATAACGTCTGGGAATTTCCCAACAGTTTCAATCAAACAGCTTGGTTTTAAATACATATAACAAAGATACTCAAATTGGAAAATAAAAAATAATTTCAACATCTCAAGCTTACTTTATTTTGCAGAATTTCTAAAGTGTCTCGGGAAAAAATAAAAGAAATCTATCTATAAATTTTTCTCATAAAACAAAATTTTATGAAAGTGCTAATACACGGATTTCAAGTTTTTTTTTATTTAAGTGTGGATAGAATACCTACTATTTCAATTTAATAGGACACTCATTGACTTTACAGAAGTCCAAAAACATAACATAAATACTAATATTGACTAAAAATAAAAATTTAAATGGAAAAAATAAAGGAATTTAAATCTATATATTTTTATTGAGTGCAAATGTTCATTCTTGTTTGAGGTTAAAACAAATTTCTAAAGCTTCATATGTAAAGATTTACTTTCACAAATTTGCATTAAATGTTCACAAATCAGCTCTCCTGAAGTTTTTTACACATAGGGGCAAATTTTTATAAAACGATGATTTGTATAAAAATAAACTCTGATGTTTACAGACTTATGGAAAGCAAAGTATTTATTGAAAATGCCCTTTCTTCAAATTTGATGAAATAGACATAGTGAGTTGAAATTTACACATAAGTGTGAAATAAAACACATTGAAGTTATTGCAATTTTAGCAAGAATATTTCCAGGATTTTTGAGGTAGTATTTTACTTTTAAAAACATTTGTTGAAAATGAGTGACCCATGATTATAATTTTTTCTTTTGTTTTTTCATAACATTTTGAGAAAGTGATGATTTTCTGAACAAGATTTAGAGAGAGTAAGTTTCTGCTTAGAAAAAAACCTTTAAAATTTATCCACTAGTTTATAAAAATTTTGTATAGGCATTAATCCAAACCTAAAACTATTGAATGTAAATACATGTTGTTATTATTTACAAAATGACTTTAAAAATATTTGAAGGTAAATTAAAAAAGAAAATAATTTTTCTAGACAGTGAGATATAAGTTGCATTTCCAAAAAAAAAAATCCATACTTTCAAAATCATCAAATAGGAGATATTTACAAACCCTCAATCACAGTCAGCAATCAAAATTAAAAGTTTTTCAAAGCTATTAAATCTTATAAAAATTTTCCATCTATTTTGTCAAACTAAAGATAAATTTTACATAAGAATTTATAAAGGGTAAATTTAAACCTGCAACGTCTCCTCCCACAGATATAAATAAATAATGCTAAAAATATATTTATCTCTCTATCTTATGATAATGAGAAAAATAGATATAATATTTCCAAATAAATAAGTATGAATAAAGAGATAGCAAGGATGGTAAAAACAACAGTGAATGAGATTGTAGCCCAAGATATTTCCCAACACCAACCAAAAAGATCAGCAGCAGCCAGGCTTTTGTTCTTTTTCAGAAACAAATTGTCCAATATCAAAATTATTGTTATTACTTTGTCTACCATTGCTGTTGTTATGGATATTCATAAGCTCCCTGAAAAGGAAGAACAAGCATATAATGAGCATTAAAAAAAGATGCTTTTATAGACTCTTTGTTTATGCAAATTTCTGGTTAGCATAATGCATTTAATAGACTTCTATAGTCTTATAGATTGTGAAACAAAAAAAAAAAAAAAAAAAAAAAAAAAAAAAAAAAAAAAAAAAAAAAAAAGCTTAAAAGATACAAATGTTATTGAAACTATAGGAAGCTTATTTTATAAATACGCAAATCTATATCAACTTGCATTTTAATTTTTTTTTAAAGTGGACATTTTCAAGGGAGATTTCAACTTAAAAACTCCTTACTACTTAAGGCAGACGTTTTTTATTAAGAAAAGGTGTGCAACCAGTAGAGGTCATAATGGATTTTCCCCATTAGATAAATATTGATGTAATTCAAAACCATTGCCATCAGCATTTATCATAATTATGGTAAACTATATTTGCCTAGGAAAAAATTGATTTTGTTATTAGCTCAATGACAGCTGGAGCAAAGTTTAACAAGATCCAATATAAATTTTAAAATTGTCAACAACAATCAAGGATTCATCGTAAAAAAGCAATTAAGGTAATTAAGAAACTAAAGAATACAGTAAAATTTCTCAAACTCCCCACCTTTTGTTTAACATGTTGTGCTAATCACTTTTATTTCTCCCTCTTTTAGATTATCATGTAGCAATGCACAGCAAACAATCAGATTATCCTTTAGCTACAGAATGTATAATTATTAGCGCAAACTTTCTTTCTTAAAAACAGCTAGAACTGTCGAAAATGGAGAGTGCAGAAAATGACAAAAAATTTCTAATTCATCCAGCAATAAAAAATATAACCACTACTCATGTTATCTAAAACTCTACCTAATTTATGCATATGGTTAATTTATGCATATGGTTAATTTATGCATATGGTTAATTTATGCATATGGTTAAAAAATTTAAGTAAACAATTAATAAATGTTTAAATGTGACAAATTTAAAAATATTCTGATCAATTTCATTTAAACTTTTTAACATAGATTTGGTAGCTGCCAAGAGTAAGAAGGTTACTTTAGTACTCAATTGTTCCATACATGAGGGATTTTGTATTTTAGATCTATCAAAACTAAATGTACGACTTTCATTGCAACCAAACTAAAGTAAAATATGCAGGTTCACAACTTTTATTTAACAATACCGATTTTTCAACTCGCTCAATACAATATATCTATATAATAATATCTATGATGTTAAAAAACACCTATCCAGGAAAAAATTAATGCAGATATACTGGTTTGGGTGCTCAAACTAATCCACCTAAACTCGATAATGAATCAACCGGTTTGTTGTTTAAACAAGTAACAAAAAATAAAGCAACATTTGCTTCAAAGTCATCCAGTGAATCAGCCAAGTATGACATAGCTCTCGAATCTTAAAGAGTGAAATCTCCTATATCCATACTACTTTAGTGGAAGAAAGAGAAAAACTGAAACAAACTAAATAATATTTATGATCCAATGATAAAGTTTTATATTCATAAAGATCTTCACTTAAGTCATTATTTGGCTTTTACATTTGCAATAAAATATGAAAACTTTTGTCTAAAAGCTTTTTTTCTGTATGTATTGTACCAAAAAATTTTGCTACCAAAGAAGCCTAAGATTTTGAATCACTGACAGAAAGTTACCTCATTTCCAATGAGTTGACATTCACTATGTTTGTTTTTGCAATTTTCATTTTACATCTCCGTATTGATTTTCTAACGGTATTTGAATGATCAAATATTTGACCTACGTCCGAAAATGAGATATAAATCTTTGTGCAAAAAATTAAAAAAAAATATTTGATAAGTGATCCATCTAAAGAATACTATCACAAAAGATTAACATTGGTGCATACCATTAACCTGCCTACATTGGTGCATACTATTAACTCGCCTACATTGGTGCATACCATAACCCAGAAACATATTTCTGATTCTCACCCACACTTTGACCTTAAGTAAAAAAGATATGATGTTCCGCCCCTGAATGAAAAACAGAATGTTGTATTTATTTTCCTAAAAGTAATTTAAATGTTTTTTTTAGATATTTGATAAAATTATAGAAAATAATGTTTAATACCTGGAAGTTGCTTCAAAAGCAAGATCAATGTTTATTCCAGATTTTGCGCTTGTTTCCAAGAATGGTACATTATAGTCCTAAAAGAAAATATAGCTTATAAATTTGAAAAAACCTTTTAAATTTTGCTAGAAAGCTATGAATTGTTTAAGTCATGAAAATTTTCAGTACAAGGCTATGTGAATCAAACACCTTCTACAGTCTTTATCAGACACCTCTAAGTCAGAGTTACATGTGGCATACCATAGTATGTGCAACTCTCACACACACGTTATAATACCATATTTCTGATTGGTATTTGTACCCATTAACGAAAATACAGTCTCACACACCCTAAGATAAAAAATTCCAAAAGGTAATTTGAAGAAAAATTCATTGCATACAGGCATGAAATGATCCCAGCCATTATTGCCATATTCATTAGGCAGACTGGTAAATAAATTATCACTCACTCACTTAATTACTTGCTTGCTTACTTTACTTTACATTACTTTACTTACTTACTCGCTCATTTGCTTACTTACTTATTGATTTGTTTGCTTGCTTGCTTACTTTCTTATTTCCAATTTCATTGTATCTAAATATTTCTGTTCAATTTCTAGTTAAGATGGATTGACCACCCTCAATATTTAAATAATTCATATATTAGCTAAACCACAAACCCAGAAATTTACAGTCATATAAATCTTCATAGCTTCCTTACCATCTAAGTTTGCTAATAACATCTGCATGACAGAGTGAGTAAAAAAAATACCATGCCTTATGTGCAGTTGTGTAGTTTCATTATTGTAATTGAAACTACAAACCATGTATTTATGCAATTTAGTTTTAAAAGTTTGCATAATTTGTTATAAATAGAATAAAAATTTATATTGTCATTAATCAATTATTTTATAACAACAGTCCAACATTGCAACTTTGCACAAATAATATCAATAGACTATTATCAGGTTTGTAATGATACATTTTAAATTTTCATATTTTATATATTTTTGTTTAAAAGTATCTTTTATATCATTTATCTAAAAACAACATAGTTTTTTATTCAAAATTTAAGTTCAGCTTGCGGAACTTTTATCTTTTTAAGAATTGTAAAATTTTCTTCACGTTATGATTTATCCTTTGTGCTTTTGGTGCACTTTGCAAAGACGATTTGATTGACTCATTTAACTATGCTATATTTTGGGAAATATTTATTGGTACCGAGAGTCAGTAAAATAATAAACATATTTTATAAAGAATCTAAATTACTACAAAATTAGTTACATCCACCCAACAATGAAATAGTTTATGTAGAATATAAGTTTATACTTCTATTAGAAAACAAAAAGGTTTTGTTGAAATTAAACAACCAATGCTTATAATTTTCAGTTTCACAGATTTACCAAGATTAGGTATTTTGTTGTTTTTATGATTTTTAGTAGTAAGTAAAAGTAATCTTATTGCTACTCAACAACTTCATCTCTGATTCCTATCATTAAAGAGTGCATTCAACGCCTGCGAGGATGGAATGAAAATAAATAACATTTTAAAGTTTGCTCCAGTGATGGAGGGTGCAATGTTTTTTAACTAGGATAACAATTTTTCCTGAAATGTAATATGCGTTTTGCTCCAATCAGATTGCCTGCCAAGGCACGTGCACGAATTTTGGTGTCAAGACTGCAAATATAATTTAGCTCTTAAAGACAGCATGACAGCTCATTGTTTTTTATATATTCTTTTAAAGAAATTTGGAAAACAAAACTCAGTACAGCACAACTTTATTTTATATTTTAAGTTGAAAATATAACATCTTGTGCATATGAAGAAATTGAAATTGAGTTTAGTTATTTTATTTAGCGTTTCGCTAGCAAAAATGAGGTTCAAAACATTTTAGGTAAAACATCACAAAAAGCTTTAAACGAAGCACTCGCTCGAGTACAGAACTTTATTTTTCATTGTTGCAAGGAAATGCCGCTTCCCGCATTCTAGACCTCATTAAAATTCAAAATTTATTGGCCCATTGACCCCCACCATATGTGTGTGGGGAGGGGGCTTTGGTTACTAAACTTAATACACCAAAATAAACTTTGGATTTGACCCTGTTAGGGTATAAACAAGCAATGGAATTTAAATAGTCATTTTTATATCAGTAAAACATTGTAAAAATTGGAGTCCAAAATATTTCTTGATTTTTTTTTATCATTTTAATACACCTGAAGAATATTTACAATCCTAACATCAAAATTTCATATGGCTGCCAAAAAATTTAACAGAATAGACTTTAAACACACGAGGATACTTTATATCCAAAAGAAGCTTCCGTTGAAAACTTTCATTTTATTATCACTTACTAAAGCTAATTTTTCTCCTTCTTCTCTTCTGACCTGTCTTTCTTTTGTCAAATCACACTGAATAATAGAAAAGTGTAAACATAAATGGTAAAACAAGTCTACCAGCAAGATACACATGATAACTGTATTGCATAGATGTAAAAACCGCATAATTTAACAAAAAGCCATTTAAGACTTTTAATAAAACAAAAATAAAACTAAAAGCGAAATTTATTTATTTATTTGGTTATTTTTTGAGAAAAAAAAAGATATATATAAGTATAAAACAATACAGTTAAATGTAAGTACATATTTCAAGAGAGTACCTGTTACTTATTTCACAGCTGTAGTGACTAAGGTAATTTTTGTGATTCCATTAATTTATTTTGATCATGTAGCCTTTTTGCGTTTTTTAAACAGCTAATAAAAAATTGCAAGAGTTAATTTTTATTCTTCAATGCAAAAAAATCTGAATGCAAATTTCATTTAAAAATCTGACTATTTCCAAAATATACTTTTGAATTATTGAATTATATAAAAGATTGTTAGCATGCAAATATCACGTGTGTCTTTCCAATGTAGACACATTACGCCATAATGATGCTTTGCTTTGCATTTGCCACGTATTTTGGTGAACACTTTTGGTCATGACGAAGAGACCCCACAACATTAGTGGAACACTTCATAAATTCATGACAAATCTCAATGGCTGTGTACCTGTTATCAATATACACATAACGACCTCTATCAAGTAAAACCTCAGCCAAATTCAAAACAATATTAGTCGCATGGTATTCATAGTTATGGGTGACATTAGTGTCTTTGCCTGTATAAATTACTGCATTTGATATGTACCCAGTGTCAGCTAGTACCAGTACAAAAGATTTCACACCAAAACGAGCTCTTTTTGTACATATACATTGCTTGAAGCTCAGTCTTCTTTTTCATAAAAGAGATTCATATACAGAAATATCTTTTCCAAGTTCTACAAGGCTTTTCCAACGGCCTATTAAGTACTTTTAAACAGGCTTAATTTTTGCATCTCTTATATAAGTGTCGCCAAGTTCACTGATATCAACTAAATGTAAAAATTTGCTCAGTAAAATTAGTTTATTTTGCAGCTTCTTCATCTGCTCCATGTGGGTTTTCATCAATTACTTCGTTTTCAAATTTGTCCAAAACAACCTCCTCATCCATTTCTGAATCTATGACAAAGTCTTCTTCATCCCCAGAATCAGGATCACTCAAAGAAAATAAATCTGAGTCACTTTCAAACATATAATTTGTAATCTCATCAAGAGAAATTTTTCTTTTTGAACTGCTGTTACTCGCCATTTTAAAAAAATATTTCATGATTGTTTACCATGATAATTTATGCAATATCTTCAGTTTTAATTATGCCATCGTGACAAGCCTGGGCTAGAAAGAGTTGCATAAATTATTAGAGAATGTTCTGCTATCGATTTAACCGTAAATTGATAAGTATTATTTACCAATTTGGCTGTTAAAAGAGTAGTAGTTAGTGTGCGTAATAGTATGCCAATAACACTTTTCGCATGATCGTGACTGAAATAATAATATGTCAGTTAAGGGTTGAAATTATATTGAAAAAAAAAGGGTCAATAAAAATATTTTTGATAACTTAGTACCACACTGCTTTTATATATTAATACCATGAAGCTTAACATTAATGGTTTCAAATCATTAAAACTGTCTGTGAATTCAAAAAGAAACAAATAAATCTTTTCTATTTCAGTAAAATTAACGAAATAGTATTTTAGAAAATGTATTGACTCTGTAGCTCTACGCTCAGTTATTACAGGCTACTATTATTATTATATTACCTTATTAGCAAGTAACATCACCACAGCATCGTTTGGTGCATACTCTTTGATTTCTGAAAGCCAAGCCTAAATTAAAATGGTAGATTCAAATCAATCAAATTTCTATAAAAATTTGAAAAAATTTACATCATTATCATTATCAATGATCAAAAATATTTCAAAAATTTTCAAAAGTCACAATTTCTTGCGAAATTTCAAAAAAGTTGAATAAAAACTTATTTAAGCAAACAGACGTTACAGAAAAAACATCTAATTAGCATCTTTCTAAATTAATTCCAAAAATTATTTCTTACAAAGAATAAAAACACATGTTTTTGCTCATATTAATCACCGAGATAATATTCAAGTTTAACTAACCCTAGTGTTTTCATAAGTACTCCTACTTCCAACATCATAAAGTAACAATAATGCTGAAAAAAAATAAAAAAAAAATAGACATAAGCACCAGAATATATTTAATTAATAATTATTTCTAAAATACAATCTCAAATACATTTGAATAGCAATAATAAGTCAGCTACTAAATAATGGTAACATTTAGAACTCTTCATATTTTTCCAGATAAATGAATTCAAGACTGAAAATAAAGCCGTTGTCTAAAATAACCACAATAACGGATTTGAACCCATGATCTGGGTCCAAATCCGGGTATCACCCACTCAGCGTGTGAGTAGCACTTTGTTGCAGTAAGCTTGTAGTTTTAACTCCTCTTTAGCTCCCTGCTTAGTATTGGCTTCAAACCTTTCAGGAAGCAAAAAATTCATAAAAAAGAAAAGAAAAAGGAAACTATATAAACATTTAAATTAACATCGGATTCACTGGAATAATTCTAAATGATTTCATAACCAAATAGTTTGATTTTTCCTGTACAGGTAATAAACTGGAAGAACCCTCAGACCACTAAACTCCAAGATTAAAGTCATGGTCTATAATGCGCATATAAAACAAAGAATTCCAGTTGTGGCCCTGAAATGGTTAATTGACAAGATTTCCATCAGTCCATCGAGATATGGGAAATCTTGAGCAGTTTTTGAAAAAATACAGACTTAACAAAATTCTACTTGATTTTGTCGTGCCATAAAAATTTGATATAGCTATATTAACCTTTTTGGTATTTATCTATTCGATTGGCAAAATTGTAACAGAATTGCATCTTTTAAGGGCCTTACAGTGGTAAAATAACTGGCAACCATTAGAAATAGGTTATCTAAAGGTTCATCTGTGAGATTTCATTGATTTCCACGGATTTAGTTAACACAGAAGTGAAGGAGAACTCAAATCAAAATAAGGAATGCCAGACAGTCACAAAGGTATCAACGAAGCAATATTTTTAAATTTTCTGTAGCCAAACAAATACTCTTTAAATCAGAAAAAAAAGTGAAGAGCGCTGATTTACTAGAGGTTTAACTACGTATACACTAAGATGTTGTTAACAGTTATTCTAATATTATATGCTATTTGCATCTTGCAGAAGTACATTGCACTGTAGTTTTAATGCTAATGCAATATTTTGTCATCATAATGACAAATCAAGCTATATTTTTCATAAAATGTCCAACTTGGTCTAATAAAATAAAATTTTATAAAAATTGGGAATTTAAACCCTCCTTGCTCACCTCTAAAATACAAATAAACAAAAAGAAACCTAATACATCTCTAATTAGGAAACAGGTAACAAACAGAATCTAAGAAAGTTTTACACTTCTCAAACATGATTAACCCCAAAGTTTAATGACAATGCGGTATGAACAAACTCACCATGAGCATCTCGATAGTAAGCATGTGTTACACTACGAAATCTTTCTTGTCCAGCAGTATCCCATATCTACAAAAAATAAATAACTTACACCAACACTATCAACAGCCCAGAGGCATATATACCAAACTTATAGCTTTTCGAACAGCTGCTGATAACTGAATGCATTATTTAATAACACGTTAGAGCAAATTTTAAAGCTGAGAGCCAATTGTGCGTGGATTAAATTTAGTGATTTTCACTTTTTTCGATTAAATCCAAGCAAAAAAAAAAAAAACGGTAAGCCAACCGCAAAATTGCATTATTCAAAATGAACACAAAAATTGCATTTGCTTCTATCATTCCTAATTTTTACTAATAAACTCAGAAACAATTCCTAAACTTCCTCTAGATTTCAAGCAAATTTCAAATAAACAACGATTTCTTTTCTTTCATAGCAAAGTTGGAAATAAAGAAAGTATTGGTATTCACGACCAATTAAGTTCTTGAAAACCAGAAAGTGTTTTTTTCAGAGAGATATTATAAAATTTTGTTATGACAATTTAATAGATGAAGAAAAAACAACAATTTAATAAAAACTAAACCAATTTATTGAAAATTATTATTAAGGAATTTTTGATAAAATTTTGTTTATATTTAATAAGAAGTTCTAGCTGGAAATGTAACTCAAATCAACATTAACTTTATCAATCAGGGGTCAAAATAACGGTTGGTCGTCATTAAAACCGACCAGAAAATTATTTAACTGCCCTGAATTTGTGTTAAAAAATTTTAAAACTGATCAAATTCATTGTTTTTACTTCTTGACGATACACCTTTTTTTCCTTTCTGATAAACACTGCAGATATCTCATAATTACCACTCCTCCGTAGATACTTTACTATAAAATGCATTGTGAAATTGCTAAATTTCAGGGGATCACACTTTGAGTTTTTTTATATTTATTTGTTTTGGGTCGAAATAAGTCACTAAGAGAAACATTTTGCTGTAATTGCTGTAATTTGCTGTAATTATACAAGTATTTTATAAAAAACCATTAATATTAAAACTAATTATTTTTAAAAAAGGCAGTTAATTTAATGGAGCCAATCATACAGAGAACTGGCCAAAGGAGCGACGTCATTTGATAGTTCTTGATAAAATCCTATAAAGTTGATGCAAAAAGTGTTAATAAAAATAAACAGACAAAATAAAAGGAGAAAAAAAAAAGTAAAAAAAAAATATTAATCCAAAAAATAAAAACAAAGATTAAAGACATTAACGACAATCTTTTTAAACAATCTTTTTTACTGTTTTAAATGGAGGAAGGAGGAAGTTGGAGTTAAAATTCTTAAATTTTCAAATTCATTTACAAAAGAAACTAGAGATTTATTCCAATCACAGTTGCATTGATAAATGATAGAATACTTCCCATACTTCGGTGTTTTATGGGATGGAACAAAATTTCCCATTATCAAAATTTCTTTTTAAATGGTTTTTTGAGTTTCAGTAAAAAAATTTGAAATTGATGATGGAAGATTTTTGTTGATAGAATCAAACACGAAAAGAAGATTTGCTATTTTTAACATAGATGAAAATATGGGAATTTGTAGTTCTTTAAATGATTCCAAGGTATCAGATCTAAACGGTTGAAAGTTTATAATTTGAATAGATTATCGCTGAACTGAAATTATTTTATTGATATGACAATTTCCTGTTTGTCCCCAGATTTGAAAGCAGCAATTCAAGTGAGAAGAGAAGATAGAAAAGCAGATATTTTTAAGAGAAGGTTGGTTTATCAACAAAGTAACAAATTTTACATAGCATACTGTTAGATCCATTTAACATTAACAGTTCATCTATGTGAAATTGTCATGAAAGATTGGAATCTATTTAAATACCAAAGTACTTAACAAATTTAGAAGGATAAAGCTTATTGCCATTGATTTTGATTTCATCATTTATTGGATTCCAAGGTGCTGAGAAAATAATGAACTCTGTTTTGTAAACATTCAGGGATATTAAATTGACATTAAGCCAGTGGACTATATTCTTTAGATGAAAATTTAAGTATTTACAAATGGATCGTAATAATTTATTGATGTACAGATTTTTGTAATCAACAAAGTCATGAACAGAAAAGCATTTGACAGATTTATATAAGTTGCTAATATAAATCAAGAATATTAGATGGCCTAAAACAGATCCTTAAGGAACACCACATACAATAGATTTTAGAGAAGATTCATACCCATCAATAGATACAAAACTGTTCGCGATCATATAAATAGGATTGAAACCATTCATTTGTTACGCCACGAATACCATATTATTCTAATTTGGAGATTAGAATACACAGTACCAAATTTTTTTTTGAAGATCGATAAAAATTCCACACACAAAATGGCCAGTTTCAAGAGCCTCTTAGATTTATTTAGATAAACTTATGAGAGCATGAGAAGTTGAATGTTTAGATCGAAACCCAAATTGAAGTTCAGTCAAGCAGTTAAAACTGTTAAAGGATGAGTACAATCTGAAGTACATCAGTTTTTCAAGAAGTTTGCTAATATTGAATGACAGTGATATTGGTCTGGAGCTATTGCATAAAAATTTAGAAGCTTTTTTGTATAACGACAGAACAGAAGAGATTTTCAGAATGTCAGGAAAGGTACCATTTTCAAAGGAGATGTTAAGCAAGAATGTGAGAAAATTCATTATTGAAATCTTTAAGTATACATGTTGGTATACTATTTGGTCCAGATTCCTTTCTAGATTTCAAGTTTTTATGAGTGAGGAAATCTCAAGTTGATCAGTAGGAGACATAATTAAACTATGAAGATTTCAATTTTTCAGATAATTATGAAAGTCTGTATAAGAAAAATGTTAGTGTTAAGCTTTTAATCAATAGAGATGAAGAAATTATTTAAGTAAATATGTAGGGTCTGCTATATAAGAGTTAATACCTTGCAAACAATATGGAGATAAACTTGTGTGATTTTTAACATTTATTATAATATTAATATCTTTCCAAGTTTTATTGAGATTTTTTATCAGAGAAAAAAAGAGAAAAGTTTACTAATGTGAATTAAAGTATTCAACATAAAGTTGTAACGTTTGTAAAGATCGTAAGTATTTCTACTTTCAACAGATTTTGTTCTTGACAGTTTACCAGGTATGTTACACTTTTGGATAGATTTGTTTTGTGATCCACGGTTTCATCAATTTAAGCCATAAGCTCTTAATATTCACTTTTTTAGTAGTAGATCTTACAGTGAAATCATTTTAGAGAAAAAAGAATCAAAGCAAAGGGATTTGGTATTTAAGTTTATATTATTGAGCACATCATCCCAGTTAATTTCTACAAAATCAGAGATGAAACTATCCTTATCATAGTTATTGGTATGTATACGGAAAGTATTTATGTGGAAAAAAAGTTTTGTTAAAGTCAGGATAAAAGAAAAATTGAGGTAAGTGATCAGAGACTGATGTAGTTAAATTTCCAGACAAAATTCCATTATTTGTGAGATTAGAAAAAATATTATCAATAAGTGTTTTATATCGATCTGTTATTCTTGATGGAAGAGTGATAAAAGGAAGAATATTTTTAGAAGTTATTATGTCAGATTTACAGGACTTAATGATAGATTTATAGGACTCCAGATGTCCAAAAAAAACAGTCCCTACTTGATATCAAATGTATATCCCAGTATAATTTATTCCAAACGTAAAATTTCAATTCTTCTTGCCCAACTACATTTATATTCAATAAAAATAAAATTTTTTACAAAAATAGAAATTCTCAGCTGATTAGTGGGACCACTGTAATCCATAAAACACTGTAACCCATGAAAAATAAAAAAACTTTCAAACTTCTAATTGGCAAAAATTAAGATAGAAAGATAGAGGAATTTCAAGATTTTAGAAGGGACAGTCCTAGAAAGGGACAGTCCTAGAAAGGGACAGTCCTAGAAAGGGACAGTCCTAGAAAGAGCCTAATTTATTCTAAATGTGTGTGGGAAAGGTTTTCAAAAATGCATTAATTCATGAAGAAAGTTCCTTACTTGTAGTTTCACTTTCTTCTCATCAACATTAATAGTCTTATTCTAAAATAAAATAAATTTTTTTTAAATTTATTGCTTAGGTCATTCTAAAAAATATCCTTATTTCCAATTTATCGGCCGGGTGAGATTTTTGAGATTTTTAATCTCGAGCCGCCACTGCACTGAATTTTTTTTTTGTAACAATTTCTGTTCTTGAGAAAATTAAAAATATTATGCATCAAAAGATTGATGCATAATATTTTTCAAATTAAAAAATAAATAAAAAATGATAGAAGCAAAGAACAAAAAACGTACAGAGTGTTCATACTTTCATTTTTAACACAAAACTATAAAACATATTTTTTATCTTTTTAGGATATTTATCTTCGTATCATTCTAAAAAAAAAACTCTCGGGTGACAATATTAAGAATAAAAAAAATTGCATCCATCTTGGGTGGAATAAATATAAAGTCATCCACTACACTGGAAACTGCTATACTACACAACCCAATTTGTAATTATATGTGCTGTAAGGTTACTACTATATATACAAAATCATCTAATCAAACAAATTGCAAATACCTGAAACTTTCTAATAGCTTTCTAAAAAACTTGAAACTAGGCACGTATATCTGCAATTATTCTATGGAGGGAACCAAGCCACAAACTCAATCATCAATCATCAAAACAGTGTTCTACTAATGTGGCCCAGTCACAGAGAGAAAGGTTTGAAGTATATTGTTAAAGTCATAATCTTAGAATAATTCACTCTCGAACAAAAGCTTATTAATATACAAGTGTGCGAGTAATGTATTTATACACTTCATTATAACGAAATTTATCCAAACAGGCATTTTCAGGTCTGTTTGGGAATGCCTACCCAAACTACTTATTTAAGAATTTAAGAGCTTTATAGAATTTTTTAGAATCTCCCCCTGGGTAAATTAAAAAGACTTAAATATTTAAAGTGATTTCAATCAAAAAATGATTATGGAAAAAAGTTTTAAGTTTTAGATTTGGATCATAAATTAAAATAACTTTTACTACAAGCAGCTTTGTCAATATTAAAAATAAAAATTCATGATAATTTCTTCTTATCCACATTTTAACTTCTCTCAATGAAAGGAACAAAAATTTGGACATTTTATTAATATTCGGCTTTTTCCATGCCAAAATGTAAACAATACGTGTGGCCTCATAAATTTTCTTACATCTTAAAGATTACTTTCATTTCAAGGAGTGGGTACAAACTTAATATTATTCATGAAGCTTTTTTTGTCATATTTGAGTTCTACTACTCTATACTGACATAAACAAGCAAACAAATAGCTAACTTTAATGAAAAATTGCAAGAACAAATTCGCTACTGAAGAGTGAATGAAATTTTAGTTTGTTTACCACATTGTCAAACTTTTATTGATTTTGCATGCAAAAAAATCTGCACAGTACACAAAAAAACAACATTACCAAGATGATTTGAGTATTATAAAATTCATTAAATATAAATGTCTGCTAACTCCATGTGCCCAAAAGCAATATATCGCCGTAACATTTGACCTAGATCAGGCCTTGAATTAGGTAATCAGAAAGTACATGAAGATAAAACAAAAAATCAAATCTTTTTAAACCAAGACACCACCAGGAAAATACAAACTAACTTTATGCTATGATAAACTAAACTGGGTGTTGTCTGAAATTTCTAAGAACCTTTAAGAACAAAAAAAATGAATTTTCTTAAAGTAAATAAAACAGTTTTATTTAAAGTTACGATTTTAAAACGAGCACAATTCTTGAGTAACAGTAGTAGAATCTTATGCATGAAGAAAAATATTTTGGGACATAAAATTTAAAGTATAATACGTTATGATACAATATGTTTACGGTGTAGAATAAAAAATAGTTAAATTTACCCTAAAATCAATTCCTACAGTTGAAATAAAACTTCCACTAAGAAAAGCTCCATCTTTAAATCGTATTAAAACGCAAGTTTTCCCCACACCACTGTCCCCAATCAGCATGACCTAAAAAATAACAAAGTGAAAATTAGGGTTATTTTTGATTTTATTTTAATACATTAAAAGATTTTCCTTTATTTTACTTCCTTAAAACAAAATCAACAGCATCGTAAATCTTAAATATGCAACAAGTGACACCACCCCACTAAAATAGCATTGAAAAACCAAAGTTAGTCACGCCATTACATATCGTTATGATCATTTTTTTATTTGCGTTTTACAAATGATTTACAATTGTTTGATTTATATCAATATATTATTTCTATTATAAACTTTATTATTTATAAACTTGTTAATGTCTACATAGTTTTGGATATTATTTTTAAAATTGAAAAATTGATTTTTTAATATTTTCTAGATTTTTTGTTTTATTGCTAACTTGGTTTAACAAAAGTTCAAAGTTCAAATAACACATGATTAAAATTCTTTCAATTTGTTTACTGTCCAGCTGTCAACACCTATCACATCTTATCCGTGATTATCTAGGACATCATCATCATTAAAAAACAAATATTTAATCTTGGATTACTTTTAGATTATATTTATTTTAACTATTTTTATATAAATTTAAGTCTTCTCAGCTTCCAATGATAATTATTATTAAAGAAAGAAAACACGAAACATTTAAACATAAAAGCTTTGATAAAATTAAGCTTTAAAAATTGCTGAGTTTTGTAAGTTTTATATTAAATGCATTATTTTTATAAAATTAAGTTCAAATTAATATTCAAATTAAAAACTTCATCACAGAAATGAAAATTTAAATATTTAGTACTTATGAAATTAAAGCCCTAGTTTAATAAGATGATTATTTTTATATAATATTAAGAATATAGAGCTGAATTTTGTCATTATAGCATGCCTTTTACATCTGCTGAACGACAACTGAAATACCGAGAAAAACTGAAGGAGATTTAGTACAAAAGAACTTAACAAAAAAGATTCAAAACGTCAAAATCTCAAAAGAAAATCAAATCCTGATGTAACATGAGCTAAAGACCGTGAGCACCAAAACAGAAATAAATGTAAAGGCAAATCAGCTAGAAAAATTACAATGACTTAAAAGCCCGTGTTCATTGGGAAAAGCTGTTAAAAAAAAGCATGTGTTTTACTTCCTAATTCATTCAGAAAACTCATGATAAACTCCAGGATAGAGAGACACTGTGACTGTTCGTGTTAAGGCTCAGTCTTAACCTGGTATATTCTCTCCTTCACCTTATATTAATATTTAATATTTATATAAATATTTCTGGTGAAATTGTTATGCGCCCATATACATCAGCTGCAAATAAAGTCGATAAATTTTGTAATATCTTGATCAAAACCAGCTTATTCAAATTTGCTAACCAACGGAAAGTGTACCTAAAAAGACAGTATTGGATGAAATTAGAAATGGATCATTTGTAGTTGTGACATACGAGTTTTCTCAAGTTTCAAAACCAACTATCAAAATCATCTATTTACAAAAAGCTTAGAAGTGTAATATACATCTGCAGTATCAAAGAGAAGAGTTAAACTCTCCAAATGATAAAGGGTCATTCTGAAGTTGTATAAGTTCTCTTCTGCCCTACATTTAAGAGATGACTTTATGAATTCCCCTATGAAGTAGATATTGACATTCATTGGAAACTTTTAAGTACTATATTTAAGTTAACTTGTGTTCATTACTAGTATTTTGCTGGTAAAAAAAATATTTTTTGAAAAAGTTCTTATTCTGAAGTTAGAATTGGTTAATTTTATTTGGTTCAATTGGACTTGCCTCTTCGTTATGCCGCACTGTTAATTTTATTAATTAGACTAATTAGAGCTGGTAATGAAGTAAATAAACATTGAAAAAAATATAAGGTTATAGTTAGCGTGAGATGGTTTTAGAAAAAATATACTTATTTACAAGTATAGTCAATAACAGAGCAGAACTTTTTTCGTACAAGATTTTTAAAAAGGAGTTACTTAATTGTGACGCCGTTATGGCTTTTTAATCAGGATGTAAAATAAAGGCAGAAAATATATTTTACTTTTTATTACTAAAATTTAAAGTACTTGTTAATTGAAAATAGCATAGTAAACAAAAAATAAATATGCTTTTAGCTACATTTTTTGCAATTAAGTTGAAAGAGTCATTAGTCACGTCGTTAAGTTTACGGAAACTCTCCATTAATATTACACCATGCTAAGTTCCTTATTTTTGTAGTACATCACTTTGCTGATGACCCCAAACTTCTTCAGGTGAATAAGTTAATAAATATTATACGTAAAAAAAGTAATTGTGATCTTAACTGGTTATTGCTAAGCTAAGGGCATATGAGATTAAAATTTGTGGTATCAAGTTTATATTTAATTATCTTGCCGTCAAAAGATGTGTGTTCATGTTGGTTCTTCTTCCAGTGATTCGTTTCCTGTCCTACTTTATCACTCAAATGATCCATACTCTGCCCAACTCTGTTTTATATATTTATGAACGATTTACTACTGTTTATTGAGATATCAAAAATCTACAATTTTAAGACGATTATACAATATCGGCATATGAATCTTTTATCTATAATTTAACTAAAACTTAATCACAAAACTTATATACCCAGATATTTAGGGTAAAATTTCTAAATTTAACAACAATTTTATACTTAACAAAATCAAAAATGTTAAAAATGTTAAATGTTATGAAGCCATATCATAAAAAATCTTTGTTTTTTTATCTCTTTATTTCATAGACCACATTAAAATTTTCCAAATTTACTAAAACATATGATCACCAGCAAAACATTCATTTTGAAATCTTCCCCTAAGAAAGGGTTAAAATTTTGTTCAAAATTTCTCACCTGATTTTTTTAAAAAGATATTACTTTTAATTTTATTTTAACTAGCACATACATCTCGAAATAGTTCCTGGAATGTATTTACTGCTATAAACCTTAAACTTTTTGATAAGTTCAAGAACACAAGTTGCTCTATACCATAAAAAGTCAAGAAATAAAGCTGTTGAAAAAAAAGTAAGATTTGACAACTTAGTGCATACTCAAATTTTCTTAAATAAACAATAAGGAAAAAAAATGCCATAAGTTAAATAATTAAATAATTATTGTTTAAGTTTCGAGAGACAGCCTTCCCTCATCTTTAGGCAAAGTACAAATAAATTTTAATAGGATCAAAAACACCACTTAAGGGATAAGCATTAGTTATCCATAATTTTGCAGACTGTAATATGGACAGCAATTAGATTTTATTTCTTATCTTTGCTTTAATTCATATTTTCTTTCTTGAAAGTTTGGAAGTTTTTCTCGCAATTTTAAAAAACCAGAATGAGACATTATTATTATCAAAAAACAGAAAAACGGTTCAGTTGCTTCATTCATAGATTACTTTTTGAAATTTTACCTTCATATATATATATATATATATATATATATAATAATCGCCGTTTGGAAATTTTACCTTAACTGAATTGACTACCCTAATTTTCCTCACTCAGTCAACAGTTCATGCAAAAAAATAATAATAATTAATGGATTTTTTAAAAACTCAAGCATATTTTTACAGGCCTATGTTGTTTATTTGGGCATGTTTCTAAATCCAAAGTTTTCACTTTTCTACCTTCTCAACTAAAGGACTCCATAAATAATTTCAGAGATATATAAAGAATGACTACCAAGAAAAAGTGAGCAAACAGATGGACAGAAATAATAGATGAACTCATAGGACTCTGCAGGCTTCAAAATAAAATAACGTGATCCAAGAGTTTAAGTTTCTAAACTAGAATTATACAGCATTTTAATTTTGCCACTAAAAACATGGTGCGATTATATTTTCTTAAGTGGCTTGAGTTTATTCTTAATCTAGTAAGGTGTCTAGGACCAATTGGATCACAAATATGTATTAAAAATCAAAAAACTGTTTGGCCTTTCATAAGATGTTGTTTCAGAATCATGTAAAAAAGAAAATGAAAAAAATATATATAAAATTATGGTAGTCACTAGAAGCTTTAGGTTCTAGAATAGCATTTTTTCTCACAGGATTGGGGGAAAATTAAACAATGATTGTTCAGTTTGCAAACCACATTGTCACAAACAAATAATTTGCAAAAAACCGCCAATAGAAATATAATGAAAATTAGTAAAAATCTCTTCTGAATTGTGTCGATATTCTATATAAATTAGTCTTCTCACTCCTTAGCATTTGCTACTGTATCTAATATTAAATCAAATAATGCAGTCATATATCACATTAGGAAAATAATATTACCTTATTTATAAATACATACACACACCACTTCACACCATAAACAATATTAATATAACATATCTAACTTAAATACATTTATTCTAAATAAAGATAAGAAACTGTAGATCAAACTGTGGGTCATATTTTGAAAATCCACACAGCTAAGAAAAGCTTATTTATGGTTGTGTGTATTACTACTAACACTGAACACCACATATTGAAATATAAATACAATATTTTAAATCTATGGGATTGAAATCGCACCTAAAACATTATTTTTAATGCAAAAAACAATTGGAAAGTAGTCAGCTATATAAGTGTGCAGAAATAAATAATTCACAAAATACAATACAATACATTAATATTAGCCTTAAGGCAGTTTCAGCAAATTGATATGGTAGGCAGGTCAAAGGTTAAACATGGAATTTTTTTGGGACATGGCTCACTTAACAACTAATCAGCCCCTCCCCCGCCCCTTCTGAATCTACTATCATAATAAATACTCCCTTCTCCCATATGATAAAATGCTATTGGCAAAGCTCATAAACAAAGAGAAAATGAAAATTGCCAGTCTGTCTAAAGCTGTGACACAACAGAAGAGGTGAAAATATAGATTAAATTAGTTTGCCACTGTACCTTAAAAGCAAAATCATATGGATTTCTAATGCTTGGACAACCCCTCGGCAAACCTCTTTGAGACATGTTAAACCCCTAATTCTATGGAAAATAATTCGAATGTCATATCTATCTGATTTCTTCAAACTTTTTCCTTTGATGAATGCTTTTCTTTAAAAGTAAAGTGTAACCTCCAAATTGCCCTTTTTTTTTTCTTTTTTTTTTTGTCCGGCTTCTTCCTGGATTTTTAATTCAAAATCCAATCTGTGATGTTGTTGTTTGGGTCGCTAGAATATTAACAGGACCATCATTCTTACCTGAGATATGTTCACCGATATTACCGCCCGTAGCAGCATTTTTTATATACCATAAAAATGACGATGTAAATAACGTTTGATGTATATTTTACATACTTTGAGTATACCGTTTTGAAAAAATTATCTGTAAACAAAAGTATATATATTTTTAATATATTTTAAGGGATTTTGCTGCCCGTGTCGATATGGCGACATGCTACCGCAGTTTGGTTGATCAGTACCTGAATTAAGTCTGATAAGTAATCATGGCATGAATTGCCTGAAAATGAAAACTAAGTTAAGCTGAGTTCATTTAAACGAGAATGTATTTTTCCTGCTAGACTACAAGAATATGCATAGGTTGTTTTGAGCTGCTGTAGACTTTTGTTGGGGTTTTGTTAATGGCACAGGTCGCTCAATATGTCATCCTGCTCAAAATCAACGAATTGTTTATAATAGACACAAACGGGTACAAGCAATAAAATTTCAAAGTGTCGTTATTCCTAATGGCCTCATAGCAAACTTGTTTGGACCAATGGAAGGTTGAGCACATCATTACATCTTACTTAAATAATCTGTACTTCATAGCGAATTGGAGTTAGTAAGTAAGTAAGTATTTATTCTGCCACAAACAAATATACATTAGCTATGAAAACTACAAGA